>CAUYQG010222511.1:0-13660 GCA_963574415.1 Tarsius wallacei | reverse complement strand
GGCTCCGGCGATCCTTCCGCCTCAGCCTTCCAAATAGCTGGAACTACAGGCGCGCACGACCACACCTGGCTAATTTTTTGATTTATTGTAGAGATGAGGTCTCGCCAAGTTGCCTAGGCGGGTCTCGAACCTGCTGGCTCGGGCAATCCACTCACCTCGGCCTCCCAAAGCGTGGGATTACAGGCTGAGCCACCGAGGCCGGCCGATTTCATTCTCTTTTATGGCTGTATAATATTCCATGGTGTATATATACCAAGTTTTCTTTATCATGGGCGCTGTAGTTGGTTCTATGATTTTGCTATTGTGAATAGTGCTGCAATGAACATATGAGTACAGTATATTGATTTCTTTTCCTTTGAGTAGCTCTCAAGTAGTGTGAAAACAATATATTGATTTCTTTTCCTTTGAGTAGCTCTCAAGTAGTGTGATTCCTGGGTCAGATAATTCGTTTTTTGATAAGTCTCCATGCTGTTTCCCACAGAGGTTGAACTAGTTTACACTCTCACCAGCATGAATGAGTGTTCCCTTTTCTCTGCCATCGCACCAACATCTGTTGTTCTTTGACTCTAGTAAAATCCATTCTGAGTGGTATGAGATGATATCTCAATGTGGTTTTAATTTGCATTTCTCTGATGATTAGTGATGTTGAGCCTTTTTTCGTGTTTGTTGGCTACTGGTTTGATATTTTTACAAGGAAACCTTTTAACTGCAGTATAAGCCATACACATACATATTCACACATTTATATAAATAGCAGCAAAATACACAAAACATAAGTGTATTGCTCAATGAATTATCACAAAATAAACACACCCGTAACATGTACCCAGCTTCAGCCAGGCGTTTCTTTGTAATGATATTTTCTGGGGTTTTTTTTGTTTGTTTTACCTTTTTATTCTTAAACTTGTGTGTCACTCGTTTACTTATATTTGAAATGGGATGCAATAATTGATCATATCTTCATTCCACAACTGAAGTCATCCTCTTCTGCCCTAAACCAACATCTCTTCCTCTATTCCCTCACTCATTGGGGCACCCCTACACAGGAGGCTCCTCAACTTGAACCCTAAAGATCTAAGAGAATGAAGTACATTTTCAGCATTTTCTTCCCTGTTCCCTTTACAAGCAGTGGTTTTCAACTGGAATTGATCTTACCTACCTGGCAGCATTTGGCAATGTCTTGACACATTTTTGGTTGTTATAACTAAGGGCAGAAGAGAAGGACAGGCAGGAGGTAGAGTGTGGAGTTGTTACTGACATCTAGCTTATAGAGGTCAGGAAGCTACTAAACATCCTGCAGTGGACAGAGTAGACACCCCACAGCAAAAGATTATCTGACCCAAATGTCAATATTGTAGCTGTTGAGAACATGCAAAGACAGTTGTCATTTTCCCTAGTGGAAATTTGAGGTAACACACTTTTATACAGTTCATTATTAATGTCATGTTTGGAGAACAACATATTTTCACATTTTATCGTCATGGATTAAAGATAATTGCAGGAATAGGTAACTAAAATATTCATCTATCATCTAATGTATCATGAGCTTGTCTTTATTTTTACTTTTTTTTTTTTTTTGAGTTGGAGTCTCACTCTGTCGCCCAGACTGGAGTGCAGTGGCCGCTCCCGGCCACTGCAGCCTCGACCTGCTGGGCTCTGGTGATCCTTCCGCCTCAGCCCTCCAAGTAGCCGGAATTACAGGCGCATGCTACCATGCCCGGCTAGTGTTTGATTTATTGTAGAGATGAGGTCTTGCCAAGTTGCCTAGGCAGGTCTCAAACCTGCGGGCTCAGGCAAATTCATTCACCTTGGCCTCCCAAAGCGCAGGATTACAGGCTGAGCCACCGAGCCTGGCCTATTTTTACATTTGTTTTGAGGTGGGGGGGTCTCACTCTGTTGCCCGGATTGGGGTTACAGTGGTGTAATCATAGCTCACTGCAGCCTTGAACTTCTGGGCTCATGTGATCCTCTTGCCTCAGCCTCCTGAATAGCTAGGACTACAGGAGTATGCCACAAAGCCTGAATACTTTTTTATTTTTTGAGAGGAGTCTTGCTATGTTGCCTGTTCTGATCTCAACTCCTGGTCTCAAGCTATATTCCCATCTCAGCCTCCCAAGGTACTGGGATTACAGGTGCAGGTCACTGTGCCCAGTGTAAGTCTTTCTTAAACAGAGGTTTTATAGGAATGCAGTTTGGTTTTTGTTTTAAAATTATTTGTAGCCAGGCACTGTGGCTCACGCCTGTAATCCCAGCACTTTGGGAGGCAGCAGCAAGAGAATTGCCAGAGCCCAGGGGTTCGAGACAAGCCTGGGCAACTTGATGAGACCTTGTCTGTACAATAAATTTAAAAAATTAACTGGGCGTAGTGGCACGTACCTGTAGTTCCAGCTATTGGAAGGCTGAGGAGAAAGGATCACCTGAACCCAGCAGGTCAAGGCTGCAGTGGCCTGAGTGTGCCACTGCACTCCGGCCTGGGTGACAGAGTGAGACTCCAACTCATATAAATAAAATAAAATAAATAAATAAAATTATCTGTAACAAAATTCTGAACATTATTGAATTAAGATATGGCAAAATCTTCTCAGTAGCCATCTCTTAGATACTAATGCATTTTTAAATTAGAATAATTTCATTTATAACTATAAAAATTACGTACAATTAGAATTTAATTTTGTTGATTTTGTCAGAGTGCTTCATTAGGCAGTGTGATCAGTCCTGGAAAGGAGAAAAGAAAAATGTGTGAAAATAGTTCTATTTCAGAACATAAAAATTAGACAAAAATTTCAACAATCGGCCGGGCATGGTGGCTCAAGCCTGTAATCCCGGCACTTTGGGAGGCCGAGGCGAGAGAATTGCCTGAGACCAGGGGTTCGAGACCAGTCTGGGCAACTTGGTGAGACCTCGTCTCTACAATAAATCAAAAAATTGGCCAGGCGTGGTGGTTCATACCAGTAGTTCCGGCTACTTGGAAGGCTGAGGCAGAAGGATCACCTGAGCCCAGCAGGTCGAGGCTGCGGTGACTGTGAGTGTGACGCTGCACTCCAGCCTAGGGAACAGAGACTCCAACTCAAAACAACAACAACAAAAAATTCAATTATACTGCTATAGTAGGTCTTCATCTGGACGTCTTTTTTCCTTCAGTACACCATCAGGTCTTCCTGTGCTAGGATTTCCTGTCTGTTCTTTATCTCTTTCTGGAATCATCTGTCCTTAGAGCCTTATGTGGTAGACATTCCTGTCATTCACATATTAACTCACATATAACCTCCTTAAAGAGAGACAGTCTTTGTTCACCTTTTTAAATAGTGGTTCCTTTTCTTTTCTTTCTTTCTTTCTTTCTTTCTTTCTTTTTTTTTTTTTTGAGTAGCAGTCTCACTCTTGCCCAGGCTGGAGTGCAGTGGCATACTCATGGCCACCACAGCCTCAACCTGCTGTGCTCAGGCGATCCTTCTGCTTCAGCCTTCCAAGTAGCTGGAACTACATGCTACCATGCCCAGCTAATTTGTTTGATTTATTGTAGAGATAAGGTCTCACCATGTTACCCAGGCTGGTCTCAAACCTGTAGGTAGTGGTCCCTTTTCAAAATTCTAGTGTTACTGTGTTCCAATTTTATTTTGAGTTGGAGTCTTACTCTGTTGCCCAGACTGGAGTACAGTGGCGCAATCATTGCAGCCTCAACCTCCTGGGCTCAGGCTATCCTTCGCCTCAGCCAGGAATTCTGTGTAGTTGGGACTACAGGCAAGCAACACTGTGTCCAGCGAATTTTTAAATTTTCTTTTTTTTTGAGCTGGAGTCTTACTCTGTTGCCCAGGCTGGAGTGCAGTGGCACACTCCCGGCCACCACAACCTCAACCTGCTGGGCTCAGTAGCCAGGACTACAGGCGTGCACGACCACGTCCAGCTAGTTTTTTTGGAATATTGTAGAGATGAGGTCAGGCTGGTCCTGAACCCACGGGCTCGGGCATTCCTTTTACCTCAGCCTCCCAGAGTTCTGGGGTTATAAGCTTGAGACACTACGCCTGGCCTTAAATTTTTTTTGTAGAGACAAGGTCTCCCTATATTGCCCAGGCTGATCTTGAATTCCTAGACTCAAGCAGTTCTCCCGCCTTGGCCTCTCAAAGGTATTACAGGTGTGAGCCACTGCACCTGGCCTGTGTTTTAGGTTCTTAAGTGTATTTATCATAATCAAATGATCTACTTTCTCTGTTCACTTCTTTATTGTTTCCCTTCATTGGATTGTGAACTAGATGAGAACAGTGAGTGACTTTGTCTTAGCCACATTATCACCAGCATTTAGAAGAATGTTTGGTACATAGTAGATACTTAATAAATGTTTGTTGAAAGAATGCATCAATGAATGAAATTAAATATATTAAGGCATTTCCATATATTCAACACTTTACAAATATTTGCCAAGGACCTAAGTATCAGACTGTTCTGGTCACTGAGGATGCAACAGTGAAGAAATCAAAGGCCTTTCTTTTATGGTACTTAGATTATAGTGTATCTAGGTTGAGGGAGGGAGGAATTAAGATATAAACAGATAACTGAATATGTTCTTTTTTTTTTCTTTGAATAAGAGTCACACCATGTCACCCAGGCTGGAGTGTAGTGGCATACTCATGGCCACCGCAGCCTTGACCTCCTGGATTCAGGTGTTCCTTCCACTTCAGCCTTCTGAGTAGCTGGAACCACAGGCCTGTGCCAGCATGCCTGGCTAATTTTTTTTGTTTATTGTAGAGATGAGCTCTTGCCATGTTGCTTAGGCTGGTCTCGAACCCCTGAGCTCAGGCAATCCTCTCACCTCTGCCTCCCAAAGTGCAGGGATTACAGGCATGAGCCACCATGCCCAGCCCCACATGTGTTCTTATATTATAGCTGGATATAATAATTGCTTGTATTGACTCTTATATGGATGTTATCTGGGAATAAATGTCAAATACTGTTAAATTTTGTTGTTATTTTGTCTGTGTTTACTTAAAATTCATTGTAAGACAAACGTTTAAATATATAACTCTTATTTTAATACATGAGAAAACACTTGTATTTGAAAAAGAACTTTAAAACTGGCTTAAAGTTGATTTCTTTTAAATTTGCAGATTTTGGAAGCATTTGCGAGTTCTTTGATTCAGAGGAATATTTTGATGAGAAGTGATATCCCCAATCTAACAAAATACCAGATAATTCTGGCAAGAGATCAATTTAGGAAAAACCCATCTCCAAATATTGTGGTAGGTATTTTAAAGTAATTTTGATGATAGATTTACTTTTTACTCAGATGATAAGATGTAGATAATGAGTTTTTTGGTATATGTTGACTCATCGAGAAGTGAAAAATGATATAAATAGTTTGTAGCAGGAATGCAGTTTAATGATTTGAATTAAGATAAATTTATCTTTTAGCTTTAAATAAGGAACTTGTCTTTTGGTCTTTTCTATTTTGTTAAAGTCACAGGGCCATGAGAAGGTGGATTCTAACTAAATTTTAGACTTAGAACATTTAGTCTTATTCTTAATACCAGAGGTTGAAGGAAGTATCCCAGCAAGCTTCTTATTTCTAATCTTCATAGGAAAAAAAAATAGATGAATAGGAAAATATCAATTAGTTAAGTCCAAAGTCAGAAGAGATGTTCATAAGCTCACAAAAGCAGTGTGCCATTCTTTGAGCTGATGGGGAATGCATGTGCAAAAGAACAGAGGCAGCTGAGTGAAGGCATGTAGGGGACAGTGAGCAAACTGATTTGGCTGAGGGTAGAGTATTGAAGCAGGCTGATAACATTTAATGTAGGTTGTGACTAGATGGTAGTAGCATTAAATGTTTCACCAAGAAATGAGGTCTTTATAATATGTTTTAATTTCTGTTATGAATTCAAGGTTCATTGACATTTTAAATAGTAAAAAAAATTTTCAAATTGGGGTCTCATTCTGTCACCCAGGATGAGTACAGTAGCATGATCACAGCTCAACTGCAGCCTCAACTTCCAGGTGATCCTCTCTCTTCAGCCTCCCGATTAGCTGGGACTGCAAGTGTGTACCACCACAGCCAGCTGATTTTTCAAATTTTTTTTAATTTTAATTTTTTGTAGAGATGAGGTCTTGCTGTGTTGCCCAGGCTGGTCTCAAACTCCTGGGCTCAAATAATCCTCCTGTCTCAGCCTCCCAAAGTGTTAGGTATGAGCCACTGTACTGGCCTGAAATAGTAATTCTAAACCTCTTGAACTTGGTCTTACTAGTGAGGGTTTATATTTTACAGAGAGGCGGCTTTACTCTCTGAGGTAATTAGGGTACCATTTTAAGGCATTTATTACAATCCTAGAAATATTTAAAATGACTCTTACTGGTGTTAAATGCTACTAGATATGTAAGATAGAAAACAATCGTCTTCATCTCAAATAAAGGAAAATAATTAAAATATATTCTCAGTTGTCTCTTGTAAAGTTATCAAATAAATGCACATGCCATGTACTCCTGTCAAGAAATGTGTACTTCATTTTTCTATGAGAGCAGTGGTTAAAAACATAAGGCCCCTTGACTGAATTTCCTGTTTTAAATACTGGTTCTACTACTTAACCACCCGTATGAGATTCCTCATCTGCAAAATGGGCATAACAATAATAGCTTTCTCCTAGGTATTAAGATTAAATGAGTTTGTGCACATAATGTGCTTAAAACAGTGTCTAGTGCACAGAGTCAGATATTATGGCATGTATACTTGGTATTAAATGTTGATGTTAAGACAGTCTGATTAAGCGTTTGTCCTTTTGTCAGTAACATTCATGAGGATAGACCTGTGTCTAAATTATTTTCTATTTCTATTGTATCTCAACTATCTAACTTAGCACTTGATATGTAGTAGGGTCTTGCTAAATAATTTTGAAATAAATGAATCCATATACTGCTAATAATTTACCTATTAGGAGTAGCAGTCTATGACAGATTTTTTTCCCTTTTGCTTATTCTCTATTAAATGTAAGTTTCCTGCTTAATTAAAAAGGGGGGACAGATTTTATATGGAAAACATATTGACACGTTTTCATGCAACATCCTATAACATGACATTTAATAAAACCAATCAGTTATAGTCAGTATAAGAAGGGAGTAATTATTATCATCATTTGGATTATATTATAAATGTTAAATTGACTGTTGGCCTGACAACTTGGGCATGGAGCATGTATGTTCATTTCTCTCTCTGATTAAATTTGACATATGCTGTTTTTCTAGGGAATACAACAAGGCATAATTGAGGGAGAGTTTGCTATTTGTATCAGTTTATATCATGGTTATGAATTATTGCAGCAAATGGGAATGAGATCATTATATTTATTCCTTTGTGGAATTATGGATGGAACTAAAGGTAAGTTATATGAAATTATTTAAACAAATAATGATATGATTTATTTTTGTTAAACACATATGTCAAGCAGTTTGGATTACTTAAAAATGCTTTTTTTTTTTTTAAAGTAATGGAATAATTATGTATCAAATGGCCATAGTTCTTGGTTTTTGATAAATTGCTGTAAAAAGAAAGCCATTTATTAATACATGTGTGAATATGAAACTGGAAAAAGTTGCTGGTTTTCATGTTTAAACTTGAAAAACTTGCATTTATTGCTAAGGTTTAATTTCTTTTCAATAAATTATTAGTTTTGTTATTCAAGTTTATTTGTTTGGAAAACCTTTTCTTAATTTCTAAAGGAATGACACGATCAAAAAATGAACTTAGCCGAAATGAGGACTTCATGAAACTCTATAATCATCTAGAGTGCATGTTTGCACATACATGTAGTACTTCAGCAAGTGGTATTTCTGCTATCCAACAAGGTCTGGGTTTTCATTTAAAATTACATATTGTGTTGTTTATTTTTACTATGGTTAATTTTGAAATTTTGTTTCATTGATGCACATGTCTATCTATAATTATTTATATTTCTGTAGAAATAGACCTGTTAAATGCTTGAAGATTTTATTCTTTAAGTTAGGCTTAATATATATTCAAGTTTAAAGGTTATAAATTTGTTTAAGCAAGTTATAACTTAAAACTTATAGATGTTAGTAGTTGCTACTAGTAGTGAAAATTCTTAGAACTACCAAAAATTACTTTATAGTTTAACTAGATAGGTATTTTTTTTTTCCTTTTGTTTTGTTGCTGATTCTTGTTTGGGTTCTCTCTCTAAATTAAATTTTTGTAAAAGTTCAGAGGTCATTTTACAGTAAGACTTATGTGCTACCGAGATGTTACTATTTAAATAAAAAGAAAAAAGTTTTTATGCACTTTGAAAAAGATAACTTCATATACATTAATGTAATTGAATATGGGAATAATCAGAAAAATCCTTGGTGTTTTTGTTTTTTGCAGGAGATAAAGATAAAAAATTTTTTTATAGTCATCCAAAGTTAAAGAAATTAGAAGAAGTTGTATTTGAACACTTCAAGTCATGGAATGGTAGGTCATATTTAGTAGCTTCACAGCAAAACAAAGTTATTGCAAGAGCTAAAACTTTAACTCATTAATCTATACTAATACTTCGTATGGAGAAGATGGCCTTTTACTTACTATGGATAATGAATATTAGAAAGTTCTGAGCCGGGCGCTGTGGCTCATGCCTGTAATCCCAGCTCTTTGGGAGGCAGAGGCGAGAGGATTGCCTGAGTCCAGAGGTCGGAGACCAGCCTGGCCAACTTGGAGAGACCTTGTCTTTACAATAAATCAAAAAAATTAGGCAGACGTTGTGGCGTGCATCTATGGTTTCAGTTATTTGAAAGGCTGAGGCAGAAGGATCACCTGAGCCCAGCAGGTTAAGGCTGTGGTGGCCGTGAGTGTGTCACTGCACTTCAGCCTAGGTGACAGAGTGAGACTCCAACTCAAAAAACAACAGCAAAAAAAACTGGGACATTTTGTAAGGGTGAGGGCAAGAGGAATAGTGGGAATGTTAAGAATAAAGTATATGAAAAAGAAAAGTTAATTGGGGCAATATAGGTGAAGCAGACAGTAAAACAACATATAATATAATGGTAGGGAGATGTAGGTAAGGAAAGAGAGAGTCATGGAGGAGAGCTGTTAAATGTAGGGTGGTTAGAGGAGGCCTGACTGTAGAGTAATGTTTAAGGTGATACTTGATGGAGATGCAAACAAACCTTGTGGATTTCTGGGGAGGGATCATGCCAAGCAGTAAGAATAGCAGATTAAAAGGCCCTGAGACTGTAGAGTGGTTGGGTATGATTAAGGATCAGTAAACCAACTAATGTTAAGGTTAGAGTAGTGTGAATGAGGCTGAGTGGTATAGGCGAGAAGCAGAAAGAAGCCAGATTATGTAGGACTTGTAGGCCAAGTCAGGAGTTTGGTTTTTTGGGGGGGTTTTTTGTTTATTTTTGAAAGCAGGATTTATTGAGAGAACAGAAAAGCTCCTACAGTGGGAGGGGACTCGAATGGGTTTCCCAGGACTTTGGTTTTTAATTTATGAATGTTTTTGCTTTGAGAAACCATTACAGAGGTATTTATAACAGTAGAGTGACATGATTTAACTTACACTTTAAAAAGATCACTCCGGCCAGGAGTGGTGGCTCAGTTTGTAATCCCAGCACTTTAGGAGGCCGAGGCGAGTGGATTGCCTGAGCCCGTGGGTTAAGGCCCACCCAGGCAACTTGGCAAGACCTCGTCTCTACAATAAATCAAAAAAATTAGCCAGGCATGGTAGTGCGTGCCTGTAGTTCCGGCTGCTTGGAAGACTGAGGCAGAAGGATCACCAGAGCCCAACAGGTCGAGGCTGCGGTGCCAGAAACATGCCACTGCACTGCAGTCTGGGCAACAGAGTGAGACTCCAACTCCAAAAAAAAAAGGTCACTCTGCTCTGCGCCAGGTGTGGTGTGACTCATACCCATGATTGCAGCACTTTGGGAGGCCTAGGCAGGAGGATAGCTTGAACCCAGGAGTTCCAGACCCTCCAAGGCAACATAGTGAGACCTTTTCTCTACAATAATTAAAAAATCAATATAAAATAAATGTTTTTTTGAATTGGAGTCTCACTCTTGTCACTCAGGCTGGAGTGCAGTGGCACGCTCACAGCCACCTCAGCCTTGACCTGCTGGGCTTAGGCGATCCTTCTGCCTTAGCCTTCCAAGTAGCTGAAACTACAGATGCATGCCACCATACCCAGCTAGTTTTTGTGATTTATTGTAGAGATGAGCTCTCACCAAGTTGCGCAGGCTGTTCTAGAACCCCTGGGCTCAAGCAGTTCTCTTGCTTCAGACTCCCAAAGTGCTGGAATTACAGGCTGAGCCACCGCACCTGGCCAATGTAAAAATTTTTTAAAATAAAAGTGAAAGGACTACTCTGATGGTCTTGTGGAACATAGACATTGACAAGTTGTAATAGTCTTGGATGGTGACAGATGATGGTAGTGTACACCAAGGCAGTAATGGTGGAGATGCTGAGAAGTGGTTAGATTCTAAATATATGTTGAAGTTGGAGCCAACTTATTGTATTGCTGGTAGATTGGAAATAGAGTATGAGGAAATAAAGAATCATAAGGCTATGTACATATGTGTATAAGTTTGCAAATGATTATATGAGAGCAAAGAAAAAATTAGGAATACCATAAAGAAGCATGTGTGGTAATGAATAGTGCATACACATATCAAAACACCTGTATACCGTAAATATATACAACTTATATTTGTCAATTTAAAAGGACAACAGAGAAGAAGGAGCAAACATGTTAAGGTGTTTTTGAGACATCAAAGCATCAAATAGGCATTGGATAAGTGAATCAGAAGAATGGTTGGGGCTATTTCTATATTTGCATATATATGAATGCATTTTGGAGTCATCGGCATAAAGGTAATATTTAAAGTTTCAGGAATATATGCGGTTATCAGAAAGTTTAGAGACAGACAGAAGAGTGTCCAGAGAGGAGTTCTGAATAATAACATTTAGAATTTGGAGGGGAAAAAGCCACCAAGAAGATTGGGTAGGAAGCCAGACAAGTACAGTGTCAAAGAAGCTAAGGGAAGAGACTATTTTAGTAGGAAAGAGCAGGCTGTGTTACAATGAACTAGAAAATGCACATTGAAAGGTAGGTTGTAGCAGGGTATAGGAGATGGGCTATGCAGTGAACGTAGAAATTCATTAGGAGTTGGTCACATACAGAGTTGATGCTTGGTGCTATGATGATTCAAAGGAAATTTATCTAGGATAATTTTACTTGCAATAGCTGCTTCTTCAAGTCCTATTTTTTTGCTTATGTATTGTGAATTAACTTTATATTTAATGCTGGGCGCATGGCTCACACCTGTAATCCCAGCACTTGGGAGGCAGAGGTGAGAGGATTGCCTGAGTCCGGGGGTTCTAGACCAGTCTAGGCAACTTGGCGAACCCTCATCTCTACAATAAATCAAAAAATTAGCCTGGTGTGGTGACATGCATCTATAGTACCAGCAACTTGGAATACTGAGGTGGAAAGGATCGCCTGAGCCCAGCAGGCTGAGGCTGAGGTGGCTGTGAACATGCCACTGCACTCCAGCCTGGGCGACAGAGTGAGTCTCCTACTCAAACAACAACAACAACTTTATTAAGTCATTTATTCCTTAGGGTTTTTGTGAAGATTAAATGAGTTAACATAAGATGCTTAGGCGGTCCCTGGCACACATGTGGTACTATATCGAATATAAATTCGAAGAATGAAGAATTGTCCAAGTCCAGTGAAACTTAAAAACAAAACAAATAACCAGGCTGGGTGCAGTGGCTCACCCTTGCAATCCCAGCACTTTGAGGTGGGAGGATTTGCTTGATCCCAGGAGTTTAAGACTAGCCTGGGCAACTAGTCTCAAAAAAAAAAAAAAACTAGAATAAAACAAAACAGATAACCAGAAACATCATACAACCTGCAATAATTAACCAATTATTATGTGTGGATCTATATGCTTTACATTTACTATTTCATATTTATACATCAACCCATTTTAGTTATGAAGAAACTAAAGCTTAGAGAGATTGAATATCTACCATGGTCACCAATTGCCCAGAGTAAGTGGCCCAGCCACAAAGATTATGTTCTTTTTGGTGCATTCTATTCCCAAGCAAGAAATTGAGAGCAGCTTTGGAATTGCCTGTAGGGTATGTTCTGCAGTTATCATTGGAGAATTTGAAAGTATAGTATACTTGGAGACAGAATGCACAGCCCAGATTAAGACACTACCTTTAGTAGAGAGAAAGGAAAGGGAAGATTTGTGGAATTAGTGAGCGCTCTATGGTTCTGTGCTTCTGACTGTCTTAGAAAGTAAAGGGAAATAATAATAGGTGTTATGCCTGAATTGAAGGACTGATCATAAGTGATTCGGGTAATGTTTGTTTAGAATTTTATTTTATGATAGACAATGAGAAATAGTGAACCCAGATTATTAAAATTACTAGAAAAATGTAATTTTTTGACAAGGCAAAAGTTCAAGATGCCTTAAATTATTTACTTTATTTGTTTGTTTGAGATGAAATCTTGCTGTGTTGACCAGGCTGGTCTGGAACTCCTGGCCTCAAGTGGTCCTCCCACCTTAGTTTCCCCAACACCCCACCCACTCAAAGAATTGGGACTATAGGT
The DNA here is from genome assembly GCA_963574415.1 of Tarsius wallacei. NCBI lineage: Eukaryota > Metazoa > Chordata > Mammalia > Primates > Tarsiidae > Tarsius > Tarsius wallacei. The sequence goes on along the minus strand of CAUYQG010222511.1, from coordinate 1,067 downwards.
GTGCACCACCGTGTCCACCTAAATAATTTCTTGAAAGAATTATCGTTCATTAGTATATAGTTTCAGGCTTGTGTTTTCAAATAGTTCTTGTCTAAATGCTTTTTAAAACATTATAATTAAAATGTTTTTTGTTATATAGCCCAGAACACCTCTGAGAAGAAATGTGATGAGACCAGAGTTATGATTTTCTCTTCATTTCGAGATAGTGTTCAAGAAATTGCAGAAATGCTTTTACCGCATCAGCCAGTTATTAGAGTAATGACTTTTGTTGGCCATGCTTCAGGGAAAAGCACGAAGGGTTTCACTCAGAAGGAACAACTGGAGGTAACTATTTTTGTAGGTAATGAAAATGAAAATAAAATTGATCAGCTTAGCACTTGTGCTTTTTTTTTTTAACCTACTGGTCAAACTGGCTACTTAACAATAATTTTATAGTAAACTTGTAAATTAAAATAAGCACATTTTGAAAGACCATAAAAAGTGTTTTATGTGGTTTTTGAAACTTTCCTTGAAGTAAAGTATAATGGCTAAGCAGAAAAACTCTGGAATCATACCTAAGTTGGTAGTATGACACTACCATTTCAGAGTTTTACTTAGTCATCAGTTTTCCTTATCTGAAAACATACTTCATAGGGTTGTCACAAACATTAAATGAGATCTTATTGTAAAGCCATTAATAAATGTTTGCTATGTATTTATGTTAAGCCACTCTAATAATTTATTTTAAGCAAATATTGAATTTATCTCTTTTTTCATTTATTTATTTATTTATTTATTTATTTGTTGGTTTGTTTGTTTGAGTTGGAGTCTCACTCTGTCGCCCAGACTGGAGTGCAGTGGCCGCTCCCGGCCACCGCAGCCTCGACCTGCTGGGCTCCGGCGGTCCTTCCACCTCAGCCTTCCAAGTAGCTGGAACTACAGGCGCGCGCTATCACGCCTGGCTGATTTTTTGATTTATTGTAGAGATGAGGTCTCGCTTGCCCAGGCGGGTCTCGAACCCGCGGGCTCAGAATGCCTATTTCTTTTTTCGGGGGGTGGGACAGAGTCTTGCCCTGTCACCCAGGCTA
>CAUYQG010222507.1:0-60961 GCA_963574415.1 Tarsius wallacei | reverse complement strand
GTGTTTGACTAAGCAAACTCTGAGCATTAACAAACTTTTTAAAAATAATGTATGTTTTTATTTATTAGGCCCTGTACCTACAAAGAGCAATTAAGCACAACTCAAGTTTAGAATGGCAACGATAACATACATATCTGAGTTATGTATAATTTTAGAACTATTATACAGTGTCTCTATTGTTCTTTGAAAGCAGTTATTTTTACCTCATGTTTGTTAGTTGTCTAAAATCTAGTTTTTTACTCTATACTTGATACAGTATTGAATATAAGCTCTTGTAGGCACCAGAGACATTACAGAGAATGAATAGAAAAGTTCTTTACTCATAAGCCTTACATTCTGATGGGGGAAAGAGATTTGTGATCATCATAGCAAGAAAAATAAAATGAAAATTGATGAAGAGTCCAGCTACTTCCTGGAGAACAAAGATTCATACTTAAATACACAAATGCATTCATATTTATAGATACACACACACACACACACACACACACACACACATAATGTGTGTTTCAATATTTACATAAAATGAAAAAATAATAGTGTCTAGAATATTTGTGTTTTGTTCTTTCAATTTCCAGGAATTACTTTAGAATATTACTTTAGATTTTTCTAGACTATTTTTAGAATATTGCTCTTCAAGGCTTATAAACTATTAAAACATAACTGTTATTACTGAGACAAAAATTTTAACACTGTATTGTGAGAGAGAACTCCTCAGTGAAGAAGATAAGTCTTAACTCACCCCATCAAAAACCAGCACCAATAGAAAGCATGTGAGTTGGTAAACAGGTACCAGGGCATGTACCCAAAGTATACAAAAGTTGGATGAGTGCAGATTCCTGCTCTGTTGGCCTTCAAGTCATTCCCTATCATATTGCCTCCAAACTCCCTCAAAATTCAATATCATGTTGCCTTCAAACTCCCTCAAAATTCACTACCAAGTTGCCTCCAAGCTCCCTGGAATTTACTGGGCCACACTCAGCCTTTCATTTCCAAAATACAGGGAGAGTCACAAATGAATGCCTTTCTAGATTTAAATAGAAATTAAAAGGGTGGGGGGAGGGATGAAAAACATAAGAGCATCTGTGAGCCAAGCTGCCAGCTTCACTCACCCTCTTTGCTCTTGCACAAAGACATATTTCATTTGAGAGTGTGAATATATGTGTGACCAACACGAAAGCTGAGGATTTTAAAATCAGCCAGCAATCCCTGGGCCATTTCAGCTGTGTTTCTACTTCACAGGGCCCCTTGAGGACAGCTGGGAGCAGGTGTGAAGTTCCAGTTTATTAACAAGTTAAGTCGGTGTTGCTGTGCATTTTGAGAGGCCTAATATACTGGCCAATCTCCATGAATATAGAATAGCACCGCACTGGGAAGACACATAAAAATAAAAACACTACTATTATTACTATTAGAAACAGCACCTGTTGGGTTTATACTATAGTCCAGGCACTGTGATTTAGATACATTAGGACATTTATTAAAATTTTAGATAAATTAGTAAAGTTTTTTCTGAATAAGGAACATTGGAAAATTATAATTGATGCCAAGGATCCAACCTATGTCAAAGAGCTCTAGGTTGTCTTCTCTGCATATTGACTTTAATTTCTTGCATTGCTTTGCCAATGGAGCTTAAAATTTGGGGCATGCCTGTCTGCTGAGTACAGTGTGACCCATGAGGTTTGATTATCCATGAAGACGTTTCAGAAGGCTATAATCTCTACCATGGCAGGTGGAATGCTGACATTATTTATTTTTATTTTATTTTTACTGGACTTTGGGAGGGCACTAGAATGAAGGAAACAGAACATAAAGTGTTAGTGTCATACAGAATTTTAAGAAAATATTTTGTCCAATCACTTAATTTTAACCTTAAAAAAAAAAAATGAGGACCAAAAATAGTCTGATTTTGTATGATCTCCCACATTTCCTTTTGTATTCAGGCTTTTGCTCCAACCATCTGGCTTTCAACACATGGTTTTCAAGCCAAATGAAGCTCATCTGTTTTGGGGTTTGTTTTTTTTTTTTTTTAGTTTTTTTTTTTCCTGTATATCCAGTTCATAGGACTGAAAGACCAGTAAGGCTAGAGCAGTCACCAGCCTTTTTGTAACTGACAGCCATTGAAAACCACACCAGTATGTTCAGAACCGCAAGTCATCCTAATTGTGTCTAGTTAGAATTGGTTTTATAACTTGGAGGCATTAAAGATTTGTTCCATATAAATTGTATAATGGCACTGGGATATGATAAAGGAATAGTAGTGGAAAGAAAATACAGGTAGACAATGACTTCCCATTATTCTGACACACTTTTGTCTCACGCTCACATGACTGAGTCAAAAATGAGGCTTCTCTATTCCCAACTGTTGTTGGGGGAAATGCAGCCTGCTCACTCATGGATTTCTGATTGTTTAGCCCATTATGGAAAAGTGTTGTGAGGCCTTTTCCAATCTTTCTCCATTCCTTTTATAAACCAGGAGAGTGGTGTACCAGGGAGAGTCATAGAAACCAGCCAGGCTCCATGAGGAGAGATCGTGGAAATCTGAGTAGACCTAGAGGAAACATGGCAACTATCTTCAAATATCTGAAAGCCTATCAAGACTTGTTCTTTTGTTCCCAAGGAACAGTAATGATAAGCATTCTATTTATTATTGAGTGCCCACCAGTATCAGGAACCATGCAAGTGCTTTTACTCCATTATCTCTAATTCTTATATCAACTACAATGTAAATAAGTTTATCACATTTAATAAGTGAAAAGGGGGGGGCGATGAGAAACAGAGTGGATAAGCCACTCACCCAAACAGAGATTACAATCCAGGTTTCTCTACTCCTCAGTAAGGGACAATTCCATCCTTCCAGCTGCCCAGGAGTCATCTTTGGTTCCTTTCACACCCTATAGCTAATCCTTCAACAGATTCATCTTCTCTATCTTCAAAATATATTCAGAATTGGAATAGTTCTCACCACCTCCACTGTTGTCACCCTGCTCTAAACCCATCCATTTTATTCATTTCACAGCTTTCTCCTGTCTTTCTGCTCCTGCCCATAGTCCCTGGTAGTTTATAGTCCCTGGTAGTTTAACACAGCAGCTAGAATAATCCTTTAAAAAGAAAGCCAGATACTTCCTCTGTTTAGAAGTATCCAATGACATCCTGTTTTACATGAATGAAAGTCAAGGTTATTATAACAGTTGTCTATACAAGACCCTACCCAGTCTGGTTGTTGTGATTCCCCACCTCCTTGCTGTTCCTTAAATACTCTGACTCTGGGGTTTTGCGCTTGTTACACCTGCCTGCTGGAATGCTCTTCCCTGAGATATCTTTTTCCTGTAATAATTGTTATATTCTAACAGACCATACTTTTTTTTTTCAATTTTTGCTTTTCAACTGTCTTTTTTCGTCTAGTATAATATAACTGTGAAAGCAGGGATTTTTTTCTTATTTATTTACTTCTGTCTGTCTAGCCCCTAAAGCAGTGTCTTGTACCTACTTGACATAAATGTTTGTTGAATAAATTGCTATGTCCCAAGACCATGGTGTCCTAGCGACCCATCTGGCTTAAAAAGAGATATCACTAAAGCTAGGATCCTCAGCATTATGGTAACACAGAATATCAACCCTTAAAAGCACCTCAGGATCATCTAATTTTCCAAATAGGACTGAGGGGAGTCACTAAAGGGAGATTCCGAGATTTTTTTTTTTTACAGTGACTTCAAAAATCTAACAGTTATGTGAAGTCAAAATAGACTGTATAAATGCACAGAGAAAATACTGTGGAAGAGAAGAGAAGTGTTACATTCCTAAACTAAAAAGACCTTTCCAAGTTTGGAATACTGTGATTCTCAGATTTGTTCTACTTTGGGCTGGTTCACATCCCAAGGCCATGATGTCTTCTCCAGATGGATGCTGTGAGCTATGCTCCAGCAGATGCAACATACAGTACCATCTACTTATAAGAGACAGAGAGCAGCTAGCTTCTCCTCACATCAGACTAAAGGATGAAGAATGAGTAAATAAATATCCCATTGTGCCCCAGGGATTAGGGAAAGTCAGGAGCCAGAGGGAGTCTTTTGGGAGAGTCAAAAGGAAGACATCAGGGCAATGAAGTTGCCTTTTGACACAGACATGACTACACTTCCTTGTCTCTGCAGGAATGTGAGCAGACCTCCCTAGGAGACTTTTTAAGGGTCCTTGTAATCTCTAGAAGTTTCTGGTCTATTTTATGACCAATAATTCTTCCCCATATCTAGTACTTTATACATGATCTCAAATTTTCTATATATATATGTAGTTCAGTCAGGTAAAATGGTGCTTTCATTTATAATACACTGTATTGTCTTTTATGCAAGGTTTAGAAAGCATTTATATTTTTTTAAGAAACAAGAATTCAAGATCACAACCTCTGCCCAAGAAACCCTGCACAGCTTCAATTCCCAATTAAACTTTCTCATTTTTAACAGTCATGGCTACCTAAATTCAAAGGCTTTTTGCCAGTACTGAGAATGTTAAGTACAATTGCCCTCTGGTACTGAGTTGGAATCGAATTAAAATTCTTAAAATTATATTTCATCCCACACTGCAGAGGTTTCCTTTTGAAGCCAACATAACTCACACATCAAAACCTCCAATGAAAGCCTGTATTGGCTGTGAGATACAGTTAATTGATTTCAGAAGCCTTACCAGGGATGACATTTTTATTTTTATAGACCTGAAAAAAACTTCTTAAAACAACTGCTTGGTTCTTAGAATTACCAATTTAATTACACTGTTTATTGTACTCGAAGGATCCACAAAGGTGCAAAATGTTTCTTATTTTCTTTTTCGCTTGTTTCTAACCAAAGATAAATTATCTCAAATGCAAATTTGAACCTTGGTTGAAAGATGAAGTATATACATAGAACTGAGTCTTGGGAATTACATGAATTACTGGATTATTATGAAATTATGAAATATTATAAACTTGTCATAAATAAACAAGCACTAAAATATGATTGAAACAAATACTCAAAAGACCTATATAGCTGATAATAAGTTGAAAGTTGGAAGCATTTTGGATCCTCTGCTACCTTATTGTTTGAATGTGGTAAAGGTTAAATTGAAGACCCTACCTACAAAGACAAAAACATTCTTCCACCTTTGCTTATAGGTTTAATTGCTTTAAAGAGTTATAATCTGTGAATAAGACAATTGGTAGAAAATAGACACCATATTTGATTGTTTACAAGAGCTATTCCTTTCTGACACCTAGTAAGTATTTGTGGATTTTAAAATGATGTTATCTGTACTATTCTTCTGCAAGATGCTTATTTTCTCTCAACTTTCTACACTGACAAACCTTATGTGTCTGGAAAGTTCATCCTAGGAAGTCCTTAAGATGTTACTTTTGCACTTATTTTTAGAATCAAGTCTGTCATTCTATAACTAGAGAATTAATATGAAAATGTTGGGAGAGACAAACGATGTCAGCATGGTTTGGATTTAAGGTCAATACAACAGGAGCCCAGAAGCAAAAGTCCTAGGAAAAGTGCATATGGTCCAAGATGATGGTATGTGCTGATGAAATCGTATCCAACCCAGAACTCTATACGGCTTTTTAGGGAGAAGTACCTGGCTCTCCAGCAAACGGGATAGGAAAGAATGAGGAGTCCATCCTTTACATCAATAAATCCACCATGGAAACACTCTTCAGATAATCAGAGCACAGAAATCAAAGACATTTCATGTCCCTTTGCCTGAGACTTGAACAGAAGGAAGAATTGATGATGTTCAAGAGAGATTAATCTAAAACATCTGCTAGATGTTCAACTACTTGGGCTTACATGGTTAAAATCTATGATCATAACTATTACCAGAGGCCTCACCAAAATAATTTGGTAACTTACTTTTACTTCAACCTGAGGAAACAGGAAACATTTTCCAAATCTGTAGTGCTGGATTTTTGTTTTCTTTTGTTTTGTTTTCAAATAAACTCCAGGAGAGAGAAAAAAGTGCTGAATACTTCCATATAAATCACTTCCCTTATGTTTACATTTAACTGCCTTGCTACATTCATCTAATGAGTTTGGTCTGTTTTCTCTTTGCAAGCTCAGCATGGTTATAAATACAATAAAGAACAGCACGTCTTCCACCATCACCAGTCCCAAAATAGGCTCCAACCAAACACATTACAAATAGCACACCCCTCTTAAAGCTATCATATTATCTCCACATACATAAATATATATGCGTGTGATATATTTCTATTAATAAAAATTAGTGTTTATCTTTCCCCAGTCTTGACTTTACTAAGTTTTCTTGGAATGACAGAATGAATGGTACATGCCTTCTTTCTTGTCATTTCTTTACTGGTTGTGCCTTCCTTGAATGCCCAGAAATGGCTACCAAGAAAATCTGAGGTGTTGAGTTTTCTTGAAAGTATAATCATCTGTTCCCTGTCATGATTAATGTCCTTAGGTCTTCAGCTCATCGCTTCTTGACAGCTTACTCATGTCTTGTGAATGCATTTTCAGAATAAATGGTAGTAGGGTACTGAACTGCTTTTAATCTGTAAAAACCAATGTGTCCTTAATGATACGTTCATACAGAAAGCTAGAATATCTTATTTACCACCATTTGAGACCTTGATTAAATGAATTACTTACTTTGAATACTGGCAAGTTACAGGAATGACTGAGTTTTTCAGTAGAAAATACATCTTAAGGTAACCAAGCAACCTCAGTTGGGAGAGAAGCTCTAATTTTAAAAAGAATGCCAACTAATATATGTAGAAAAAAATGGAAGAATTAGTGAATTATTACTTTGTAAACATTAATGTGATGATTGATTTAGGCAAGAATTATCAAGTGATATTAAGACCATAGGTAAAAATGTATGGAGGGATCAGATGTTGTGTAGTGACAAGATAACACCACACAGATTACCTTGTTGTAGCAAGTAGAAAAATGTAACATTATAGTGGAAAATCAAGAAGTCATTCACACACCCAGTCAGAGTGATGTGAATAGTGGGAATCAAATATAACGTGTTCCTTGACATGATGCAGTATGGAATATATGAGATCAGTTGGTATGTACTCTTACCAAAAGTTTTACCATAATCTAATCAAGGATGCAAGGCAAATTCCGAAAAACAAGATATTCCACAGTTTATTCCTTCTTTTTGTACAATTCTTAGACAAAGGGACTTAAAATGTCTTTGATTTCTGTGCTCTGATTATCTAAAGAGTGTTTCCATAGTGGATTTGTTGATGTAAAGGATAAAGCCCTCCTTCTTCCTTACCCCCTTTGGTTTAAATGTCATAACACCCAAATATACTTGGTTGTCTTGGATTAGATTCTGGTATAGACAAACCAGCTGAAGGAGACATTTTAGGGAAATTTTTAAGAAATTTGAATATGAAATGTGTATTAGATGATATTAAGTAATTATTGTTAATTTATTAGGTATAATAATTGTACTTTGGTTATAGAAAAATGTCCTAATCTTCTATAGATGCATGCCATGGTATATATGAGAACTAATACCATGATGTCTATACTTTTCCTTAAACTACATCAGTATAGTAAAAAAAAAAAGAGTTGAAAAGAAGAAAAATAAAAATGAAACACGTTCTTCAAAAAATGTAAATGCAAGCAGCAAATGATTGTTGCTGTTGTTGTTGTTTTGAGTCTGAGTCTCACTCTGTTGCCCATCCTGGAGTGTAGTGGCAAGATCACAGCTCACAACAGCCTTGACCTCCTGAGCTCAAATGATTTTTTGCTTCAGACTCCTGAGTAGCTGGGACTACAGGTGCATGCTATCATGCCAGACTAACTTTTTTTTTTAAGAGACTTTGTCTAGCTATGTTTCCCAGGCTGAACCCAAACTATCCTCCCACCTCAGCTTCCCAAAATTCTGGGATTACAGGCAGGCTCCACCACATCTGGCCAACCTCCATTAAAACTTCTAAGTCTCCTCTGAACTGTTGATACTGCCTTAAAAGAGTGACAAATTGTTTTCATGAATTGGACATTTAGTCTTCTTTCTTCACTGTTTTCCAGAAAGAAGTCATGATAACACTTCAATATGAAAGGATTGTTTCCATTTTCTTTCTTCCGGTATTTTAAGACAGTGGTTCTCGAAGTGTAGACCCTGGAGAAGTAATATCAGCATTGCCTAGGAATTTGCTAAGTATGCAAATTATGGGTCCTGTTCCAAGCGCAGTGAATCAGAAGGTTTAGGGGTGAGGCCCAGTGAACTTAATGCAGTCCACCCTCTATGAGACATACAGGTTTGACTGGTCGTGTTCTGGAGCTCCCATTTCCCCCTATGTAATTCATTTTGTCACCCTAAGTTGCCTGCACACTAGAGATAGGTAAAATAGAGGAAGAATCAGAAGTGTAGAGCTGATGCATAGTTTTTATTTTTCTCTACCAATGCCTTTAGCCACAAAATGAGAGAGTGAAAAAATAGTATTTGTTATAATGGATGTTGCATCATATTCACAACTCAATATTTTAGAACATTATTGAAAAAAATGAACTTGTTTAGTGTAGTCACTAGTATACTTCCCAGGCTCCAGGAGAGCTCTCTGTTTTCTACTGCAAGATGAAATTGGCCCAATTTATGGGCTAGAGTTTATGACAGATTTGAATGACACATCGCAGGACTGCAAAATGGGAACCTCTAGCATACCTGCTTATAGTGCTCCAGTTCTCTAGTGGTTTGCCTTGTCTCCCTACTGAAAAGTATCTTTTGAAGACTAGTGACCACACTTAAATGTTGTAAAACCCACTTCATCTTATAGATGACTCAGGGATCTCAGTAAATGTGAGATTCTGCAGTGCTGATGCTTTCCTAGTATTAGTGGGAAGTCAGTCCTGAGAGGTTCCATAACACAATCATTTTCTAGTGCACCAGGCTGGAAACATAAACCAATATGCCTGGTGTTTCAAGCAGTACTTTGACCCCTGGACTTACCGCCAACTAAAGAGAATGTGGTTTATAGAATTATAGTCCTATCCTCATGCCAGAGGTTTAGAGACACATTTAGCTATTTGATGTTCATATGAGAGGCGTCCGAAACTAACTAAAGTCAGACACAATTCATCATACCAAATAGTGTTATACAAGGTTTGTGTTAAAGCATGACAAGGCTAGATCCCTATTTCTTCTCTTTCAGGAATGAAGTCTCTCAGGCTCCCCATAACCACAGGCACCAGTCCTCACTGCCTGGGAATTTTGTAATACTCTACACAAACCCTTTCTGACAACACCGGTGATACAACATCCAGTTCTCTGCCCATGTCCTTCTGTTTGAGCACAGCCCGCTGATGGCCAGTTGCAACAGTTGATGCGTACACTCAACTTTGAAGGCAGACCTCAAGGGAAGCAAAAAGAAAAAGAAAACGTATTAATCCTGAAGCAAGAAAATACAACTGAAGTATGAATCAATGTAAAAGAAAATAATACACTTATAGGAAATACACAGATGAAACTGTGAGAGAAAGCACCAAGGAAAGGACAGGAAAAACAATGATGAATTACCACACCTGAAAGAATGCACTGTCAAGTTGTTATACTCTTTAATCCTCTATTTCTTCCAGTCTTCAAACACAATGTTATGTGACAAACTGTACTATGGCCATCTACTCCACTTCTATAAACCCTTGAAGAAAGATGTCTCTACCTCCTAAATATTTTGTCCCTGTCTGAAATTACTACTAAGTGGCTATGGAGGCAATTTCTATCGTGTGTGTATATATATATATATATATATTTCTATAGTGTGTATATATATAATATATTATATATATACACACACACACACTCATACATCAGTATGTATATATATAATTTGCATATAGACACACACACATATATGTCACAAAGTTTAATGCACAGCATTAGGTCAGGTAGCAAAGGATTTGAATCCCAGCTCTGCAATTTATAAGCCATGTGATAGACAATAGGCAGTCACTTAATCAGTATAAACCTCAGACTTGACGAAGTATAGTGGTACATGCCTGTAATTCCACACTTTGGGAAGCTGAGGCGGGAGGATTGCTTAAGCCCAGGAGTCAGAGAACCCCCTCCCCCTGCCATGTAGGTAACATAGAGAAACCTTGTCTCTACAAAAAAAAAAAATTTTAATTAGCTGGGCATGGTGGCACACAACTGTAGTCCCAGTTATTCGGAAGGCTGAAGTGGAAGGTTTACCTGAGCCCAGGCGGTCGAGGCTATGGTGAGCCATGATCATGCCACTGCACTCAAACCTGGGCAACAAAATGAGGCCCCAACTTAAAGAATAACAATAATAAAATAAAATAAAAATAAATAAATCTCAGCCCCTTCCCATAAATGGAGATAACAATATCTCTATCAGTACTGACACAAGGGTTAAATTAGATGATGTATATTTAAAGGTTTTCATGGCTTCTAGCAGAAAGTGAGTAATCAAAAATAGTAGTTATTATTAATATTATTTTATAACCCTCTGTTTATCAAAATTTCTTACTTGCTTCCCTTGTTTTCCACATCAAAACATTTAATCTTTATTTTACCTTATTGGTATCAAGATTTTGTTTACCACTAGAGTATAGAACCCAAATTCTTGATCATATTGCACATTTTTTCAAAGTATGAAAAAATAAAAAATACATAATTTGAAGCCATAAAAACCACATAATTATAAATCTCATATTTGCCCCTCTTGCCAAATCTATGCTTCACTTGGTAATTTAACACTATTCTTCAGAAAACAGCATGTAGATGAATGAAAGTTTAGAATTGTTTGGGAAATCACGTGCCTGTGTTCAATGGTCCAAAATGAGTTGGGTGCACTGGTTAGCTTCTAATGTAAGCCAGACATGAACAGCATGCTGGGGAGGCAGGTAAAGAAACTAGGAAAAAGTATCAGCATCATAAATAACTCACACTTTGGTAGGTTCGATGAATATATCAATTATAGAGTGGGTAAATGTAAATTGCATTTACTTCATTTCTCTAATGATGCTTGAAACCATATTGCCTTATATGTATCTTCAAAGTGTGTCAAATGTGGCAGCATAAAAAAAGTACAAATAAAAGAAATAATTAGTATTTGAATGTTACTTGCCTTTTCTCCCTCCCTTTCTTCAAGAGGGTCCTCATTTTTTATGCATAGTTTCTCCTCCTCTTTGGTCATCTGAGGCCTGGAGGTGAGATGACAGAGATTACTATTGGTGTGCAGAATCTAGAAGATGGTTTTAAGGAGACAAAAGAATAAAGGCTCTAGACAAAGAGGACTAAAAGGAAAATTAGAGGGACAGGGAAAGGATTGAGAGTGGCGTTTTATTTGGAGCGGAGGAGAAGAGAATCCTGTTGATTAGAAGGAGAGAGAAACAAAGGAAATGTCTGTAAGAGGTTAAGTAAATGGGGATAAGAAGAAATGGTTCTTTAATATTACTAAGGATTACATGACTTCCTCACAGTATTTTGATAAACTCAATTTTTTAAAATATTGTTTTGTTTTCAAGTCTGCCTAAGTTGTTGGAATGTGTTTCTTTGGCCAAAACATCCCTCTAAAACTAGTAATGGCTTCAATGTGGTTACACAAACAATTTTTACAACTTCCTTTTATTTTCATTTGCCTGATATGGAACACCTTCTAATTAACTATCTCTGTTTACTGAATTTCCTTAAATGCTTTCTCTGAATTTGTCATCACTTTACCTTCCAGCATCTGAATGAACACTTCGCCTTTTCTGTTTTTTATAAATCTAGAATATCTTCAGATAACCTGTAATCAGTCACTCACTAATTAAGCAATAAATTTAACGTACACATGTGTGTGTATGCTTACACATTCATGCTTGTGAGTATATGCCAATGGATAGAAAAATAGATTGGCACATAACCAAAAAAAGCCCTAGTTAAACATGAAGAACTATTACGTATCATCCAAAGTCAAATGAAGTCTCAGCAATTTTCAAAGTGGCACAATTGCAAATGTGATTACTTGATAAAAAATGAGTCCAGTAAAAAGTAAGTTTTGGAATATGGAACTTCATGTACCCATCTTGATGAAAGGAAGAAAAAGGCAACAAAATCAGTGGACATTATTCATTATTTAAAGGGCTTCAGCGTATAGATTTAGTCAGGCTTCTAGTAAAACATGCCCCTCACAACAAATCACTTACATCCTGGAAGAGAAAAACAGACAGAAAGAGAGAGAGACAGAGAGAGAGCGAGAGAGAGAAAGAGAATGTGTGTGTGTGTGTGTGTGTGTGTGTGTGTGGTGTGTGTGTGCATGCATTGGAGTAGTGACAGGATAATATGTGGATTGTGGATTAAAAGCATGCACCTGTAGCTCTGGCTACTTGGAAGGCTGAGGTGGAAGGATCGCCAGAGACTAGCAGTTCAACACTGGTGTGACTGGGTATGTGCCACTGCACTCCAGCCTGGACGATGGAGACTCCAGATAAAAAAAAAGAATTATGAGAAAAACTTCTAGAAGTCTGTTCCCAAAATAAAAGCTTTACATCACATGTCTTTTAATAAAAGACATTCTCTCCATATTTTTAAAGTAGAAATCTCAGAAATCATGAGCAAAATTAGTATGATAAATAAAGCTTTAAACTCTTTATCCTTCTTCAAAAGAGAGCCCAGCACACTAGATTAAAAAATAGATTTTTAAACTCTTTTCCATGAAATTGTCTCAAATAGACTAGGTCTTTTTGAACATTAAATTAAATCTCCTCAGTTCCTTGAGAGCCAACTTATCATCTTGAGATAGAATAAAATTTCACATATAGAAATATCTCTGTAAAGCAGAATTGTAGATTGTGTAGCAATATAAATTACGGAGAAAGAAAACAAATGTACCATTGAAGGAAAAGGGGAAAGAGAGAGAGGATAGCAGGATGGAAATCTCAACTTAGTCAATGAAAACAGAAGTGCCTTGAGTGTCATATTTTCCATTGAAGCTGAAATAAGAAGCTGAATGTCAACCTACGCATCACAAACACATTTTTCCAAGTTTGTGACACAGAGCAGATTGTTAGATCCATTTTTCAAGAGTGAAGGAAGATCTATCATTTAGTAAAGGCAACTCAAAGCCAAAACTCCCATTATCATGTGCTGACCCTGCCAGTGGAGACACATCTTCCCAACACAAGGAAGCCACATTTGGGGCTGGGTATCAGGCAGCTGTTCCATGAAGAGAGGGTCTCATGCTGATAAACAACACAAAGCCTTGCAGGTGGTTATGTACTGGCAAATAAAATGTCTTATCTTTAATGTGTCTAATAATGGGCTTAATGTTTGTCTGGCAAAGCTCCACAAAGTTTTACACATTGACAATAAAAGGCAAGAACTGTGTCTTCACAACTCAGTTAGTTTTGCAGTCTCATCATTATTAGTGGCATTCATATTACATAGTTTCTTCTATAATTGTTTCCAGGCTCTTTCCTTTTTTGAATCTTAGTGGAACATGTCTGAAAACATATCCAAACATGAGTCACAATTACCATTTTGTGCAATAATTGGTAGTACGATATCAGTAGCCAAATATATAAGGTGCTATACTGGAAAAGCTTTCATTTATGCAAGTTTATCCAAGTAATTGACATGGGAAAAAAATAAGCTGTCTTCTATGAAGGAAGATGCAATGAAGGAAGCATTTGAAATTCAGGCTTTTTCTTATTTTTCCTCAATTAATGACTCACAATCTTACAGCCATAAACAGAATGTTAGTCCCGTCAATTGCCCTCTTTTTTTTAAATCCTCTTGTACATGAGATGTATTTAGCTCCACTCCAATATATCACATTAAAAAATGAGCAACAGGGTGTATTTTGTGCTAAATAATAATAGTATGCTATTAGGAGAGTGCATTTACTTATAATAAGATTATGTTATAACCTTGCTGTCTAAACTAGACCTTTGTATGAATCCAAAAACATGACAAATCAACAAAAAGGAAAATCCATTTGTCTGTCTACCAACTAGAGAAAGCAAAGCAGGAAACAACATTGAAAACACTGTTTCAATCCTGAAGATTCTCTTCTCACACCTGGTACAGTCTGTATGCTCCCTAACCAGAGACATTGCTTACTTCATTTTTATATTTTTTTTTGACAAATCATTATTGTATTACATTTGTAGGGTACAATGTGATGTACTGATATATGCTTGCAATGTGGAGTACACACTGTATGCATATTTCCGTATTTGGGTTCATGAAAAATTATCATTGCATGTAACAAGTACTGTAAAAGTCCGTGTTATAACTATCAGTTAAAGATGGCAGATTGAACACATATATTTCCCTCTCCTGCCTACCAGTCTTCACTAACATGATAATAAATATATTTTTAGTGCTTAAATCCACAAGCTTAAAGAGAATGACAGAAGAGCCAGTAGGAATGAATTTTTGAGAGTGGGAAAGAAAGAGATGAGCTGAATTTAATTTAGTATACCTGAAAAAGCTGCAACTAAGCAGCAGAGAGAAGACACAGAAACAAGGTGTTTCTTTGCACCGTAAAATCCTAAAGTCATTGAGGAACAGAGAGCACTAGGTATCTCTGAAAGAGAGGCAACGAGTTGCATTGGGTTGACTAGAGGAGACTGAAAACTGGAGAAATGATTGAATCCTGTGTAAGAAGTTAGACCCCAGATGCCCTCCACTGCCCCTTCCATCCATTCTAGTAGAAGACTAGAGATTTCTCCTCAGAGAGATTAAGTCACGAGAACTCTGTACTGGGAAAGCCAGGAGAGGATGAGGAATGAGAGGAACATATTAGAAAATGGGAATCAACGTGGCATCAAACCTCTCAATAAGAACATGAAAGTTAAAAAGACAATGGAGACAGGCTTTTAAAATTCTGAGCAGTAATGCTTTCCAACCTGGAACTCAATCCAACCAACCATTGCAGGCCTGATTTCAGGAAATCTATCTCCCACGCATCATTTCTCAGGAAACTAATGGAAGAGGTACTCTACTAAAATAAGGAGGGGTCCAGGAAATTAAAAATCCAATGCCTGTTAGAAGCAAAAGGAATTCTAAGGATGACGGGAACGGTGATCTCAGGATGACAGCTATGCAGGAGACAGAGAGCAACCAGTTCAGATGGGAGCAAGAGGACAAGTCTTCAAAGGGATGACTACACAAAGATGAATTTAATGTCTCTGAGTGAACTCAAAGGCGATTTATACCTCTAGCAGACAAGCACATGCCAATGAAAAGGAGAGAGGAGATTTATACTAAGATTTGGAAAATAATCTTCTTATTAGAAAAAAACTAATTATAGACGATAATGCCATTAGTGTATTATATTTATATAATCATGGAAATATAAACTCTGAATATTTAAAGTAGCCAAAAATTATGAGGAAAGTATGTGTCAGGGAGCAAGCGGGTAGATTGTGCAATCCTCATGTACATTTAAAAATAGCTTTAAAAATAGGTTTTAAATGTCCTCACCACAAAAATAACAGAATGGTGACATGATGGATATGTTCATTAGTTTGATTTAATCTTTATATATTGGATACATATGTCAAAACATGACATTGTATCCATAAATATATACAATTATTCTTCCATTAAAATAATTAATCAATTTTATAAATTTTATCAATGTTAGCTACAAAAAGAACACATGTTTAAGAATATGCTGTCAATCTCAAGTAAAAGTTAATTTTTTACAGTTTATTAGTTTTATTGATACATAATAATTATACATATTTATAGGATGTATGTGATATCATGATACTGCATACAATGATCAAATCAGGGTAACTGGGATATTAACACCTCAAACATTTATCTTTTTTTTGTGTTAGGAATATCCAGAGCTTCTCTTCCAGCTACTTTGAAATATGCAATAAATTTTTGCTAAGTATAGTCACCCTATTGTGCTAGTAAACACTATAACTTATTCCTTCTATCTAACGGTATGTTTGTACCCATTACCAACTTTTCTTCATACCCTACTACCTCACACTGCTCCTAGCCTTTGGTAACCAGCATTCTACTCTCTACCTCTGTAAGATCAACTTTTTTAGCTCCCACATACGAGTGAGAACATGCAATATTTGTATTTATCTGCTGGGCTTATTTTGTGTACCTTGATGGCCTCCAGGTCCATCCATGTTGCTGCAAATGACAAGGCAGTAAAAATTAATTTTGAAATTGTTGTTGGAATTATAACAACAGTATTCTACTTTATGACAGTTTTATGTCATCAATAATTCTTAAATCAGATATAATAACATTGCTTCTCTCATCAATGATTTAAACTTCCTTTGTTTAAGTTAAGTTTTAGGTGTCTTGTGATGAAAAAGAGTTCTTCAGCTTTGTTTCTCAGTGAAAAACATGGTAATTCAGTATGTACACTTGCATATATTCTCCCATTTGACAATGAAGGTATATTTTAGAGGTTATTTATATAAAAAGTAGATAGTAACTAAAACAGAAAAATTGCTTTCTGAGGAAAGACTTATATGCCTCTATTTACACAAATAATTGAAACAACTATTTGTTTAATCCAAAGCCTCAGTTTCTACTAGTTGTGGCATTTTTTAATGCCTTCCCTTCAAAATTAACCAAAAAATATTGATGACATTTAAATATAAGAATATACACAGAGACACTAAATTAACAGCCTCTTAGTTGATTGTGATTTTTTAAAGTAAACTTTTAATTGAAGTAAAACATACTTTTTAAAAATGCACAAATTTTAAATGTACAGATTGAATTTTTACAAAGAGAACATATCCAGCACCTAAATCAAGAAATAGAACATTACAGGCACACCAGTAGCCTTCGTATAATTCCTTCCAAACACTCCCATGCCTTCTCTTCCTGGAAAGAATCATTCTAACTTCTAACATCAGAGATTAGTTTATCCTATTTATGAACTTTTATTTTTATATAAATGAAACCATACAATGTACTTTTGTGCGTCTGCCTTCTTTTCTTTTGATCAACCTAATGCTTGTGAGATTTATCAATGTTGTTTCACAGAATTATAATTTGTTGTGAAACATTGCACCTTCATTATCATTTATTCTGAAATATTTTCTACTTTACACCATTTCTTTTTTGACTTGTGGTTTATTTATTAGTATGTGACTTAAATTTCAAGCAGTTTGAGATTTTCTAGCTTAGTTTTTGTACTTATAGCTAAGTTAATTCTATTGAAAAAATTTATATATTTCTAATTATTTCAATCTTTTGAAATTTGTTGAAAAATATGCTTTAAGACTCTCCACATGTTCAACTTGTGTAAATGTTGTATTTTTATTTGAAATTTATTTTTATACTGTTCTTATTAGATACAATTTTCTATGTATGTCAAAGAGGTCAATTTTGCTCATTGGCTTTTCAGATCTTTTATAACTTTATTTTATTTTTGTTTGTTTTATTAAGTATTTAGAGCGTTACTTGAGTCTCCCAATATGACTGTGGATTTTTTTGTTTCTCCTTTTAGTTCTGCCAATGTGTGCTGAGCACATAAAGATTTAGGGCTTTATAGCTTTCTGGTTATATGACCCCTTTGCCAATAGTAAATGTTCCACTTCATCCCTAAAAATGCATTTCTATCAATATTTACTTTATCTTATATTAGTAAAGCTACACCATTTTTGGTCAATCATTGCAAAGTACATCGTATTTCCTTTGTTTTATTTTTAAGTTAATCTGTCCCTAATAGCTATGGTTTCTCTATTTTGAGAAGCATATAGAGTAGTCAAGCTTCATTTTTTTAACTAAGTTTGACAATGTCCGTTTCTTACTTGCAACATGGAATCCATTTACATGTAATGACATTACAATGTGGTTGTTTGTATATCTACCATCTTATTCCTTTCCATTTGATCCAACTATTTTGTGTAGCACTTTCCTTTCTTTTCTCATCACTTTTGGATTAATCAGATATTTTAATTATTACGTTTTTCATATTAAGCTAGACATTATGAGTTATATAATTATTTTAAATTATTTGGATGAATACATCATAAGATATACACATTATACCATTAACTGATTTCAGGCTATTATAAATTTTTTTTCTACCTCTTTTCTGATAATGCTAGTACCTTATAAAATTTTAATTTTATTTACTCCTTTGTCCTTTGAGTCATTATTCTCATATGTTTTAATTGTATATTTTTATATCTCAAAAACATTAATGTCTTTTTATACAATCAATATTCAATTATATTTATCCATTTATTTTTTCTACTCTCTATATTTGGCAAATAACTTATATTTCCATGTTTCTGTCTGGGATCACTTCTATATAAAGAACTTTGCTTAATATTTCTCTCAAGACATTTCTACATACTATATTCAATTCACAGCTCTTAATTCACTTAACAAATTTTCAGTATTCTTTCCATCTTGACAAAAAATAGCTTTCAATCTTAGTTCTTTAATTTTACACAAAATAATATTTAAACAAAACATGTTAAATATGTCAGAAAAATTCAGTTAAAGCCCTGGAGGATTGTTTTTATATCATCAAAAATATCCAGAATTTAAAATAATTTTTTCAACCTTTTCCTCCTTGTTTTCATGGCTTTAAACCTCTGACAGCGTTAAATTTTTAGAAAAATCCTAACTTTAAGTATTGGGTTTCCAGCCTCAGTGTCTTAATTAATAAAACTGTGTTATTTTTAGCATGCTAATCTAATCAATAGGGCATACTTCCACCAGGTTACAATAATTAGAAAGCATTTTTTGCAGTAGAATCAACATTAATTTTCTATAATATAATAAATTATGGTGAAAATAGAATACAGCATGCAAGGGGATTGGAGAGCAAGGTGTGTTTATTTGGTGTTTTAAAATAAATTCTTTTAAAAAATAAAAAATAAAAAAGACATGCCTACATATGACATTGTCTCAGGTATGATTTTTTTTTTTTAATATTTTAAAGGATTTTTTTGGGGGAGAGAATTCTAAGTTGGAAGTTTGCTTGTTTCAACACTTTAAACAGAAATAGACAACGAAAGAAACATTCTGTTTCTGTGGTAATTATTTCTCCTTTGAAGATACAGTGTCTTTTGTCTCAGAATGATTTTCCTCTTCTCTTTGGTTTTCAGTTGTTTCATTGCTGTGTTGCTTCTTAATTTTATTTTAACTTGTTGGGGGCTTACAAATCTTTTTAAATCTGTGAGTTAATGTTTGTCATTATTTTTCTAAAAAAAAAAAAAATTCCAATGTCTCTTTTGAAGTTGCTTCTATCTCTTTTCTGTCTTCTTTTTTTTGGTATTCCAAATAAATACATGTATTTTGGAACTTTACACTGTGGTCCACATAGATCTTGTACTTATTTTTGTACTTTGTTTCTTATTTTTCTATTTGTTTTGGCTTATGTGTTTTTCTAGTGGTCTGTCTTCTAGTTAGTTCCTCAGTCTTGTCTTCTACTCTTCTAGTCTGCTACCAGATTTTGCTATCTTGATTCTCCTTGTTGTACTTCTCAGATTGAAAATTTCCAGTTGATTCTTTTTGCAGATTTTAATTATCTAAAGAGGTTTTTTTCCTTTTCTTCTATTTTGTCTGTCTTTATCTATTTTTTCAAACTATGCTTCATAGTTACTATAAAGTAATTTACTAATTACAATATCTGGATCATATTTGGGTCCGTTTTCATTTTCTGCTTTTTCTTTATTTTAATTCATAATATTTAACTTTTCATTGACTGAACTGAGTTGAAGCTAGGTTCAGCTTTGGAAAGGCTCAGTCTAACTCTCTTTTTAGGTCTTCAGGACTTCCATCTGAGAGCATGGTACATTTGCTGTGAACTCTCTGCCAGAAAAGTCTTAAACTCTAATCATTGTCTTTCAGCACTATGAGACGAACAAAAATTCTGCTCTACTTTTTAGAGTTCTTTGGTTGTGTTTTTTGTCTCTATCACTGCATTGTTTCAAGATATGGCAAACAATGTGAGGCTAAAGCATCCCTGTGCTCCCTTTATCTCCAATTTTTTCACTCAGTTCTTCTGAGTTCATCAGAAGCCTTGCTCTTTTTTCTGGCATCACTTTTCTGTATGGTAAATAACCAATGTATTCATCTCTTGCCTACCCCAAGAATTATCATATACACCCAATGAAAAGCAGCTGCAGAATAAGCTACCTCTCCATAATTTTCCCTTCTCTGAAATATTAACTCTTCTAGTTCTTGTTGCTTCAGGAGTTCTCTGGTGCCTTTATAAAGTATTTTTATGTTTGATTAATTCATTAATCAATATAGTTGTGGTTTTATGTTTTGTCCATTTATTCCAGCATTGACCTACCATAGCCACTCCATCCTACCTGAAGCTTTTAGTCTTTTTAGTTATTTATTTATAACAGTTTTTGTCCATGCTTTTACTTAGAGAATATTTTTTCTTAAAAAAAAAAAAAACAACTTTCATTTACTTTCAGGCACAAAGGGATTAAAACAGTGTTTCTACTTAAAATACATATTTTTTCCCATTGGCATATTTTGTCAATAACAGATTCTATCTTTAAATGTGAGTACACCAAAAGAATTAGAAATATCTGAAAATATTGATTTATTGTCAAGATTGTGCTTGTTTTATGTGGAATTTTTTCTTATAAAATGTAGCTAAATATATTGACTTGGGAGAAGCATTTTGTACTCCAGAAGTTAGTCAATGAGACCGTAATTAAATCCAATTAGTCATAATCAAAACATGTCAGTAAAAACAATTCAACAAAAACAATGACAACTTTATTGTCACTCAAAATAGAATTGAAACAAAATGAGCATACTACTAATAATTATTGTTTTTGAATCAGCAGTATTGAGCTATTTCTCTTAGACAAAGGAAATGGCAGGGTTATAGACCACCTGAAAGTTTCCAGATTAATGGATCAATGCTACATGCATTTTTTTCCTATCAAGAAAAAGGCAAAAGTTTAAGATATCCTTGGACTTCATCACCTATTGGAAACATAACATGTGCCTTGTTTCAGAAAGATTCAAGATGACTTATAAAAATAGAAATCTTAAATTACATTATAAAGAGCAGAAGCTATTAAGGCAAAGGAAAAAAAAAGAAGATAAATAGCTGAAGCTAGAGATAAGGCAATGCTCATTATAAAGGTCAATATAAGTAAGCCATGAAACATTAATTTTCATGCTAAATTCAGATAAATAAAACAAAGATTTTACTCATTTTCTCTCCATCCTTTATTAAAGTATTGCTAAACAAATCGATCAAAGTATTCAAGCAAAAGATGGTTCATTTTAAAGAGCCTGAAAAAATATTCCTAAATAAATTAAGAGGTGTTCTTCATGATTACCTCTAACTTCATCATTTTATAACCCAGGCCAATTCTAAAGGCCAGTGGAATTAGCTCCAATAAAATGTGCTATGAAGAAGGGCTTTCGGTTTCATATAATTTTCTTCTACTCCAAAATTTCCTTTTCCCCACACCTTGTCTACATTGTGCAATCTATTAGACCAGGGGTTAGTAAATATTTTCTGTAAAGACCCAGAAATAAATATTTTGGACTTTGAAGAATATATGGTATGGTCAGAATTATTTAACCCTGCCACCGTATCAAAAACATATATGGAGGATACATAAAGGAATGACTATAACTGAGTTCCAATAAAACTTTATTTACAAAAGCAGGCACAGGCTGAATTAGGCACACAGGCATAGTCTGCCAATTCCTGCTTTAGACTAACACAGTACTTCATAAAACTTTCCACAATACTTCCAGCAGAGATGCCCCAAGAATCTACTTCAAAATGTCTTTGATATCTTGTATTTTATTTTAAAAGCCATTATTATTATGTATTCTGATTTATAATAATAAAAGTAAAGAATAATAATAATATACAGATATTTAAAATTGTTCACATTAAAAAATTAAAAAGTTTCTGGTGTAGGAAAAAATTTGGCTTTGGCCAAAGAGAGGTCTGACCTTTGCTTTCGGCTTCTTGTTAAAAATGTCTTTACTTAGTGGGAAACTGCTGGGGGAGGGGAACACCTCATCAACAAGGGTACCAGCATAATGAACATTTGTATACCTAAATCCTAAATTGTACTACACATCTTTAAAATTAAAAATTAAAAAAAAAAAAGAAATGTCTTTGCTTGAGTGGAACTGACCAGAAAGACCAATAATGTCATTTACGGTAGAGTCTTTGGGTCACACATTATAGCCAACCAGGATACTGAGTTTAACTGTGTGCACAATCAATCAATCACACCTATATGGTAAAGTCCCGATAAAAATTCTAAGCATCAAAGCTAAGTGAGCTTCCCTGATTGGCAATACTCCCTGCATAGTACCACACAGTAATGCCAAGAAAATAACTCATTCAGACTCCATGAGAAAAGACAATGAACTCTGCACTATGTGTCTCTTCCTTTGGTTGATTTTAATCTGTATCCTTTCCTGTAATAAACAACACCCATGGTCTAACTTTCAGTGACTTCTGTGAGACCTTCTTGTGAATTACTAACCATGAGAGTGGTTTTGGGAACCCTCCCAAACTGCAGGTGTCAGAATTGAGGGCCATTTTGTGGAGGACTGTGCCCTCCAACTTTGCAGTTCAGGTAACTCCAGGCACTAATTTATTATGTGCCTTATTCTACCTCCAGCTTATCCCATCTTGTGTTATGTGTCTGTGATTTAGAAAGATAATGTCTATTACCAATTTATATATTAGACTCAACTCAATTCATACCATCAGAAGGCTCTCTGAAATGTTTGCTGACTCTATCCTACCAATTTCAATTTCTTCAATGAATCACTGACAAGCCCAGGGCAATGGGTCAGAAGTATCCACTCATTCACTTACAATCAGTTGAGACATCTAAATAACCTGATTAAACATTTCAGTATGTACCAATATTTTGATGACTCTAATAAAAATGTTAACAGTTTAGCACATATTTATGTATGATTCTCCACAAAAATTAGTGACAGCCTCAACAATTCTGACTCTTCAGATCCATTTGATATATTGTATTCAATGTGGGACACCACATTTTAAGGATGTTATGATTTAACTAAAGTATACACTGAGGAAGGTAGGGATGAGAGTAAGTAAGCTAAATAATGTGTCTAAAAAACAGTTGAAAAGATTGGAAATGTCAAAGATGAAACATTAGTGAATAATAATAGCAGTCAGTAAAGAAATAAATGATCATTGTGTGGAGGAGGAAATTTGTTTTTTCTCTGTTCTACGACAGATGAATGGAAGAACAAAAATGAATATGTGAAAATTTAAAAAAATACAATTTTAGATCATTGTCATTGAAGGTATTCAAGCAGAGTCTGAAAAATCATCCATTCCAAGATTAATTCATCCAATAAATATTTACGGAAGACATACTGTGTGCAAGGCACTGTGCTAAGACTGTGGAAGTGGTGAAAATGAACCAGACTGAATTATTCCCAGATAATGTAATTAAGTCTTCAACTAAAAAATCAGAATACAGGGTGGGGGGAAATGTCTTTAAAGATGTACAGAAAAAGTTGCAGGCATGACTTTCAGTTCATGGATGTTGGAGAAGTATCCTTCTCTTCTTCCTTACAATCCACTATCCACAGAGCAGCAGGAAGTCTTCATATCACAGCCCTGTTAAAAATTTCTCTACACATAGAATAAATGCAGAATTGCGTTTATTATATTGACTTCTAATGTTAGATGTAATCTGTCTTCTGCCCACATTTTCAGTCTTGTGCTCCTTGTGCATCAGCCACAGTAGTCTTTCTGTTTCTGGAACACACCAATTTCATTCTTTCTAGACCTTTCTATCTGTCTGTTCATCTACTGAATGCTCCACTCTCAGATCTTGGTGTGGCTGGCAATTTTCTTATTTTCTAATTGTCAGCTCCCACATCATGTCCTCCATGAGGCCATTCTTGACTACGCCATCTGAATTCACTGTGGGTGCCTTCCTTTATCCCTCATCTTTCTGTAGCTCTCACCATTTTATTTTTGTCCTAGTACTATCAAGATCTGAAATAGTCCTTTATGTTGTTCAATTATTCATAAATTGCCTGTCATCTGTGTCTTAACACATGTAAATATTTTTGAGTCTTGTTTGTTGCTGTGTTTACAACATCTAGATTAGAACAATGCTCAACACATCATGAGGATACAATAACTACTTATTGAAGCTTGACTGAATGAAGAGTATTTTGCACAGGGTAGAAGTTTAGACAAGAATCCAAGAATCATTAACTCTTTTTAATTCATATTTTATGGTATTAATTCTCAATGATAATTTCCCTCAGCTAAGTCACTCCATTTGGTCACTGCTTTTCTCCTTTTCTACAGACAACCTCTCCAACCATCAGATCCAAATGAAGATGTATTTTTAGGTGATCCACATATTTTGGTATTACTTTTTACTTCCTTCTTCTTTAATAGATGTAAGATTGCCTATGCCAGCTCTAGTCAACTGAAGTATAATGTGAGCTATATAAGTAATTTTCCAGCAGACACATTAAAAAGAGGTAAAAGGAGCAGGTGATATAAATTTTAATAATATATTCTTATTTAACCTAGTAAGTCTAAAATAGTACCATTTCAACAAGTAATCCACACAAACTATTATGAGATATGTTACATACAATAAAGTTGTTCAGTGGAAAACTGTTTTACACTGCTTTAGTGTTAATATTTACTTTTAAAGCAGCTAAAATTAAATAAAATTTAAAATTCAATTCCTCAGTGCCACTGGCCACATTTCAAGTGCTCAATCAACTGTGTATGGCTAATGGGCATAGACTCCACTAATTAATTTTTAATAAACAAATGAGAAAATATAAATGAGTTATTTACATTTTTTATTATTACGTGTGTTTAATTACTGGTGTTGCTAGCAAGTAGCATTAATGACAGAAAAAACAACACTACAAAGTAAAAATGCTGGAAGTCCTAGCCAAAGCAATTAGGCAAGATGGAAAAATAAAGAATAATCAAATTGAAAAGAACTCACACTATCTCCATATGCCAACGATATGATCTTATACCTAGAGAATTCCAAAGACTGCTCCAAAAGATTCCTGAATTTTATAAGTGAATTCAGTAAAATTTCAGGATATAAAATCAACACACACAAATCAGTAGCACTGTTATACACCAATAGTGACCAACCTGAGGATCAAATCAAGAACTCAATTCCATTAACAATAACAGCTAAAAAGCTAAAAATATCTATGAATACATTTAACCAAGGAAGTGAAAGTTCTCTACAAAGAGAACCACAAAACACTGATGAAAGAAATTGTAGAGGACAAAAACAAATGGAAAAACATCTCATGCTCATGGATTGGGAGAGTCAACATTGTTAAAATGACCATATTACCCAAAGTAATTTACAGATTCAATGCAATCCCTATCAAAATACCAATGTCATTTTTTTTTTAACAGAATTAGGGAAAACAATCTTAAAATCCATATGGAACCAAAGGGAAAAAAAAACAAAAAAACAAAAAACGAAGCCAGAATAGGCAGAGCACTCCTAAGTAAAAAGAACAAAGCTGCAGGCAGCATTACTTGATTTCAAATTATACTACAAGGCTATAGTAACCAAAACAGCATGGTACTGATATAAGAGCAGACACACGAAACAATGGAATAGAATAGAGAATCCATAAATAAACTCAAATATCTACAACTAATTGATCTTTGACAAAGCAGACAAAAACATACACTGGGGAAAGGACACCATATTCAACAAATGGTGCTACGAAAATTGGATAGCTACCTGAAGAAAAATGAAACTTAATCCTCTCATTGTGTAAAGAAGAATTAACTCAAGATAGATTAAATGTCATCCTGGAAGCCATAAAAATCCTAGAAGAAAACCTAGGAAAAACTCTTATGGACATTGGCCTAGGCAAAGGATTTATGGCTAAAACTCCAAAAGCAAATACAATTAAAACAAAAATAAGTGGGACTTAATTAAACTAAAAAACTTCTGCTCAGCAAAAGAAATAATCAGAGTAATAGGCAATCTACTGAATGGGAGAAGATAGTCACAAACTATACATCTGACAAACAACTCATATCCAGAATCTACAAAGAATTCAAACACATCAGCAAGAAAAACATAAATAATGTCATTAAAAAGTGGGCAAATGACATGATCTGACATCTCTCAAAAAAAAGATATACAAAAGACCAACAAACATATATGAAAAGATACTCAACATCACTCACCATCAGAGAAATGCAAATTAAAACCACAATGAGATATCATCTTGCACTAGTCAGAATGACCTTTATTTAAAAAGTTAAACAATAGATGTAGGCACAAATGCAGTGAAAAAGGAATGCTCATACATTAATGGTGGGAGTGCCAGTTAGAGTGCCAGTTAGTACAAACTCTATGGGAATCAGTATGAAGATTTCTCAAGAAACTAAAAGCTGGACTGGATTTTAAAAATGTGGTACATATACACAATGGAATATTATGCAGTCATAAAAAAAGACAAACATATGGACTTCACAGCAACTTGGATGGATTTAGAGTCAATCATACTCAGTGATCTGTTACAGAAACAAAGAACAGAGTACCATATGTTTTCTCTCATAAGCAGACCTTGAATAATTATTATAATACTATAAGAAAGGGATTGGCAGTAGTGGGACACTGTCAGGGGACGGGGGTGGCACTGGCAGTTGAAGGAAACTGCTAGGGGAGGGAGGGGCATACCTCATCAACAAAGGTACCTGCATAATCAACACTTGTATACCTAACCCTGAATTGTACCCCACATCTTTATAATAAAAAATAAATAAAAATAGGCCTACCATTTAATCCAGCAATCCCACTACTAGGTATCTACAAAAAGAACAAAGGTCGTTATACAAAAAGAGACATCCGTACTCCATATGTTTATCACAGCACAATCCACAATTGCAAACATGTGGAATCAACCTAAATGCCAATAAACTGATCCATGGATAATGAAAATGTGATATTTGTATATACCATGGAATACTACTCAGCCATAAAAGGAATGAAACAATGTTTATTGCAGAAGCTTGTATGAATTTGGAGATCATCCTAAGTAAACTAACTCAGGAATAGCTATCAAACACCACATGTTCTCACTTGTAAGAGGGAGCTAAACTAATGACCTGCAAAGTCATATAGAATGCTATAATGAACATTGGAGACTCAGAAGAGGGAGGGGAGGAAAAGGTGGGTCATGAAAAAATCATCTATTGAGTACAATGTGCACAGGTGGGGGTGGTGGGCACACTTAAAGCTCCGACTTCTTCACCACTAGACAATGCATCCATGTATGCAACCCTTAAGATATTGAAATTTTAAAAAGAAAGCAAAAATACTGGTGAAATGAATGAATGTCATGAGACCATGCTATTGTGGTAAAAGTATGTGTTTCATCTGCATAAAGCAACTTTTAATCATGGAGAGAATCATCTCAGGGCTGCCCTAAGCATCTCAAGACTCTGTTTCCTTCCTTAAACAAGCTAGAACCTCTGGTAAGCAAAGTTGCAGGGAACTGGAGAAAAGGTTGCCACCTCTCCTTTGTGATAAGAGATAACTGTTGCCACTCCTGTGGCCTTGCTTCCATGCAAGCCTTCATTACAAAACAACAAATCATAAAATAAGTAAATTCATGCCTTCATGTAGACACTTTTAAACAGAAGGGAAGATGAAGAAGAACAAAAATGAAAGTAGAATGATACATGGAAAATAAAATTTCGAAGAAAATTAATAAAATATTCTAAAAACAATGGAATAACCATAAGAATTTGAAAACAAAAAGAGCTTAAATACATATAACTTTTTAAAAAGTCGCAAAGAACCTGAGTCACCAAGGTAGAGATCAAAATTTTTTAGGGATCAAAACCTAAGAACATGCAAAAAAGCTAAAAAAGATTAACCAATAAACACAGACTATTTCTATCATCATAATAATAGCTTCCACCTACTATGTGCCTGACTGCGTTAGCGCCTCTTTTCACAACAAACTGGGCAATATCTTTATTTTATAGATTAGGAAATTAGGACTCAGAAGTTACTCGCAATTCACACTGCTAGGATGTAGAAGAGTTAAAATTGAAAGGTGAGAATATTCAGTGGGATTTTTTAATAAATATTTTTTACAGAAATGTATGTTTTGTTAAAGGATAATGCTGTGGTTTAAAAGTATGTGTTGGCCAGGTGCAGTAGCTCATGCCTGTAATCCTGGCACTTTGAGAGGCTGAGGTGAGAGGATTGCTTGAACCCAGGAGCTCGAGACCAGTCTACACAATAGCAAGACCTCGTGTCTACAAAAAATAAAAATATTTGCCAAGTGTGGCAGTGCCCACCAGTAATCCCTGGCCCAGGCAGGAGGATTGCTTGAGCCAAGCAGTTTGAGATCAGCCTGGGCAACATAGTGAGACCTTATCTCTACAAAAATAAAAATAAAAATGTTAGCCGGGCATGGTGGCACGTGCCTATAGTCCCAGCTATTCTGGAGAGTGAGGCAGAAGGATCACTTGAGCCCAGGATTTACAGGCTGTAGTAAACCAAGAGGTAGTGAGACATCATCTCTACAAAAATAAAAATAAAAAGGCAAGCCGGGCATGGTGGCACGTGCCTATAGTCCCAGCTACTCTGGAGGCTGAGGCAGGAGGATCACTTGAGCCCAGGATTTACAGGCTGTAGTAAGCCAAGAGCTTACCACTGCACTCCAGCCTGGGTGACAGAGTGAGATGACTCAAAAAAAAAAGTGTGTGTCCCCCAAATTCATATGTTGAAATTTAAACCCTGACGTAATAGTGTTTATCAAGAAGTAGGCGGTGAAGCCTTGAGTGTGGAGCCCTCGTGAATGAGATTAGTGACTTTATAAAAGGGTTGCAAGGCTCCTTTTTGCCCTTCTGTCACTTCTGCCATATGAGAACACAGTGTTCAGGTCATCACTTGACACTGAATCTGCCCACATTTTTATCTTGGAATTTCAGCCTCCAGAACTGTGGCACAGACTGGGTCATCACTAGACACTGAATCTGCCCACATTTTTATCTTGGAATTTCAGCCTCCAGAACTGTGGCAAATAAATATCTGTTCCTTATAAATTAAACAGTCTCAAGTATTTTGTTATAACTGCACAAACAAAGACAGCTAGCTTCTTAAAGAAGTAGGGGAAAAAAACGTATCATGAGAAAATAAATTCTACCCTCATAGCCCCTTCCTCACACAAGGACTGTGCAGAGCTGGTAGCAATCCTACAAAGAGATAAGCCCCAGTGAGACAGAAACCCTTGCTCTCCTCTGAGGTTCTTCTAGACATAAAGACGTATGAGTATATGTGAGGTTATTCATGGGGAAAGAGGAGGCGTGAAAGGATCTACCAAAAAACATCAACATAATGGCCCTTAGCAATAGTAACCCGAACCCAACGAAGTGGCAATACTGCATGTTTCTGCCAGTGTCATCCAGTGCCGTTGGGACAGAATTTATCCAGTACCAGGTTGCAACACAGCTGAACTCCTTTTGAGGGAATTTTTATATACCAATTTTTTTTAATTGATCAAGAAGTGGAAGCCGCAGCCTGTCATGAAGAGAGTAAACTGTTAACTGTCTGTAGAGAAAATAAATAGACAAAACTTACCTCAGGCACAAAATCTACAGCAAAAACTCTTTAAACAAAATATAATATTTAGTCGAAGTAAAATCTGGGCACGAATTATCACATATGGGAGATTTACTTTCTCATAAAATGTTTTCTAACACTTATTTTTTTCAATCTTGGTTCTTTTTTGTATTATTCCATACCATAACTTTTTTTCTTCCTTTGTGAGCTTTTATTTTTCTGGGTATCTTTCTGGAATTGGATCGCTTTGCGCTATCCTTCCAAACATACTTATTTAGATTGTGTCTTATGTTTTCTATGACTAGGTGCAGTGGGTCACGCCTGTAATCCCAGCACTTTGGGATGCCAAGGTAGAAGGATTGCTTGAGCCCAGGGGTTTCAGATCAGCCTAGATACCATAGTGAGACCTCATATCCACAAAAAAAATTAGCCAGGCATGGTAGCACACACCCATAGTCCCAACTCCTTGGGAGGCTAATGTGGAAGGATTGCTGAGCCCAGGCGGTTGAGGCTGTGGTGAGCCATGATTATGTCACTGTCCTCCAGCCTGGGTGTCAGAGTGAGATCCTGATTCAAACAATAATAATAAAAGCGAAATTAGAAAATAAGATGTGTCTTAGTTTTCTGGATAAGCATCAAATTAATCTTGAAATCTATTTCTAGAAATGACATAGATGGAGATGATTGGGTCTGGCTTTCCCAAACCTGGATACTATATGCCCTTCCCTATCTAAAGAGGATCATGACTGTTCAGTCTTCCCCTAATGTCCCTGCTGTTTTTACAATTTGTGAAATATACTGGAAATGTTTCCCCCAATTTTTACTTTATTTTGCATTGTTTTATCTGTCTTCAAAAAAAAAAAAAAGATGTCCGTGGCTTAGTAAAAAGAACAATGTTTTAAGAGAGAGAGGAGGGACTGGGCTTGATGGCTCAGCATGTAATCCCAGCACTTTGGGAGGCCAAGGTAAGTGGATTGCCTGAGCCTGAGGGTTCGAGACCAATGCGGGCAACTTGGCAAGACCTCTCATCTCTACAGTAAATCAAACATTAGCTGGGCATGGTAGCACGTGCCTGTAGTTCTGGCTACTTGGAAGGCTGAGGCAGATGGATCGCTAGAGCCCAGCAGGTCGACACTGGGGTGACTGTGAGTGTGCCACTGCACTCCAGCCTGAGTGACAGAGTGAGACTCCAACTCAAGCAAAAAAAGAAAAAAAGAGAGAAAGAGGAGTAAATTTTAGTCTCAATTCCAAAAATGTTAGTGAGAACTCCCCCCCTACACACACACACTTGCAATCATATCAGGAACTCCAAAAAGTTTTGTTTTTGTTTTTTTCTCAACTTTCACTAAAAAAAAAAATTTGAAATATAATCCTCAAATTGCTTTTTGAAGGCAAACAGTATATAAATTATAAGTGAATTCAAAATAAGTAACTTATGAAAAATAAGTTGTATTCTTAGAAATTGTAAAATGAGAGTCTTAAGTGCTAACATAGCCTTTACTGATTGGTAAGATATAAAAACAGCAATGGATTAGTCTATCTTCTATGCAAACTTTGAGTCTATGTAGGGAGAGGGGAAGCCCAAAAAGTCAATATAAAAATTCTGAGTCAACTTAGAAGGAACACACTTTAGTAGCTATGGCTGTACCATAGATTGATGAGACTACCCTTTGGAACAATCCAATTCCCTTTACTCAACTTTGGGGTTTCTCACGTTAGCCTGATCATAACAATTACTTAGGCTTCTTTGAAGGTTCTTCTTTGATAGGTCTGGGCTGAGACCCAGAGATCTATATATGTAAGAAGCACCCTGCAAATAATTAGGATCAAGTTAATTTGAGCAATCCTGCTTTACAGTGCAAGAACCATCTCCCAAAGTTAATTTGGTTC
This sequence comes from Tarsius wallacei, assembly GCA_963574415.1. NCBI lineage: Eukaryota > Metazoa > Chordata > Mammalia > Primates > Tarsiidae > Tarsius > Tarsius wallacei. Next base: position 29,510 of record CAUYQG010222507.1, on the reverse strand, counting down.
CCGAGAGTCTTTCTTTCTAAAGTGAATAAAGGCTTTTTAGTTGTCACAAGTACTCATGTGTTTGGTAATCATATTTCCCAGTGTATGTAAATGATTTCTAGCTTGATTTCTTTAATTGAGCACCCCAACTTTGGCTGGTTGCCCCTGTGAAACTAAGAAAACTGTTGCTAACACTGCAATTACATCAGACTGCAAGTGACTCTTTCAAGACAATCACTTTTAAGGCTTTACCTAGAATAGTCGACTGGCTTCTACTTTTGCATTTAAACAGCTTAAATTTCTGATATAAAAACCAAGTAGCAATTATAGGATACATTGGTATAAACTCATTCTCTATGTACCCAGTCACCACAGACCAGAAGGCAAGCAAGAAGTAAGGTGTGGAAGATCTCCCTGGGGTTCTTTCTACACACCTTTCTGCCCCATCCCCAAGCAGAAGGACAGCTTTTCCCTCTTCCACATCATCCTTTATTCTCCCATCTAGTTTTCCATAGAAGATTCTGTTGGTATTCTTCAGCTTCCTATGCTTCCTAAGCTGCCTGTACCTATTGACAAAGCCTTTTTTTTCAGAGGGTGGTTTAGCCATTTGTCCTCCAGATGTGCTGTCCTTTGACAATGTCATGGTGTTCCTTTCTGACACTAGCCCTACCCATTATATTCTGCCATATTGAAGTGATTTCTAATAAGTATTGTAAGCAGTAGATAAGAGCCAAATATTATCAGAGGGAGTATTATTACGCTTTGTGCTTGAAATCATAAAATCTTATCTTTGCTTTCTCACAAGAGTGCCATTATCTCCATTTCCCACATGGGGAAACAGACTCAGAAAAATCGAGTGACCGGCTTCCTTCAACTCCATAGCAAGCCTGGAAGTAGCGCTTACACTCTTCTACTTCATTATGGTTTCCAGTTAGTCTGTGTGCCTGTCATTAAAATATTATTTCATTCAAGAATTATTTACTCTTTCTTCCTGATCATTAATAAAGACATTAAACAAAACCAGACCTCACGCTGACCCTATAGTCAACACATTGCCCTGCATCAGCAGGTTTTGTCCTCCAGCCAGTTCTCAGTCCTTGTGACAGAGCACACAGCAAAGCCAATGCTAATTAGGTTGGCAAATAAGATTTATTAAGATACTGTATCAAATGGATTACAAAAATATAAATATGTGTGTGTTAAGGTACATTCACTGTGCTCACTAGGTTTCTAATTCTATTGAAAAAGCTATCAAGACTGTCTAGCAGTATTTGTCTTTATAAATCTATTCTTTTATAGCAGAGCTCTTTTGATTTCATTATCTTCTCAGTCTTTTGATCTTAACGGTGGTTCTGTTATTTTTTTTTTAAAGGAATGATTTTACAGTAGCAATTTAAATACAGATTCTTTATTCCAGGATGATCATAATAAAATTAACAGTTAACACCATCGAAGAATACTCGGCCAAAGAGAATTGTCAGCATCTATTAAGCATCTTGGGATCAGAATGAGAATTTCTGATTTTCTCCCTAGCACTAAAGATCATGGTTTAGGGCCAAAATCATGATGTCTGAGAAAAAGCTCTTAGAACTGTGCTTGTAATTATGTCCTTCAAATGGAACAGCTCCTACTGACATGTCTGAGTTTTAGACTTGTTTTTCTATGGATTCCATTTCATTATGTTTATTTTCTTGGTCTTAAATTCCTTGCATTTAACTACTGCATATGAACCTTTGTTCATACAGTGCAAAATTTACTGATGCATTTTTCTACCTGTTTAAGTCATATGTTTTATACAGCTTAACAGAATTCTTCTATCTTTTCGTGAAAATTTGAAATGTCATAAAAGGCAAGGAAATTCCATTTAAACTAAAGTCAAAGTGGTCTCCTGATTACTGCCCCAAAGCATATTTTATATGAATGGAAATTAGGTCAGTTAGGAATTAAATTAACAACCACCATATTTCCTTAACCACAACTGCATAACCTTATGTTCAAGATATTCACAGCTGAGGACTTTACCACTGACTTACAAAAAAAAAAAAATGCTATGCACATGCAGTTTTTTGCCCCGTCTTAAAAAGTTCCCTTCTGGGCGGGCTTTTTATTTTTATTATAGGTCTGAGCCATTTCGCTAGGAAAATAAACTATACATATGTTTCAGGTAACATTAGCTTTTAAGTTGCAATATCTATTAACTAGAATGGTCATTCTGGAAAATAATATCTAATTTAAATTTTGGATATTACATGGAAATCTCTCTGCTAATTAATGGCACTCCTCATTGTGAGTGAGAGCAATAATGTAAATAGATTTTTTTAATAAAAATAAAAGGATTTTAATTTTTTAAGGGCCCTCGCTTTTGCAGAGGCTCTCACACTGCAACCTGTTCTGTCACCATCTTGCCTCTCCACGTAACATGATCTAAACATAAACCTCAAACCGTAAGAACCTTTGAGAATGCTGGAGACACCCTTGCGGAAATTGGAACTGGCAACCAATTCCTGATCAAAATCCCAAGTGCCCATGCCATAAGAGACAAGATAGACAAGTGGGACTTCATCCAACTGACAAGCTTCTGCAAAGCTATAGAAGCCATCAAGAGAGCAGAGAGATAGCCCACAGACTGGGAAAAAATATTTGCCAACTGTATATCTGACAAAGGCAGCATCTAGGATCTACAAAGAACTCAAAAGTGCTGAAAAGAAAACAACAAACAGCCCCATTACAAAGTGGGCAAAAGATATGGATAGACACTTCTCAAAAGAAGATATACAGACAGCCAACAGATACATGAAAAAATGCTCAGCCTCACTAGTCATCAAAGAAATGCAAATTAAAACCACACTGAGATACCACCTAACTCCAGTCAGGATAGCCATCATCAATAACTCAGAAAACAACAGATGCTGAAAAGGATGCAGGGAAAAGGGAACACTTCTATGTTGTTGATGGGAATGTAAACTAGTACAACCTCTGTGGAAAACAGTGTGGCGATTCCTAAAAGATCTAAAAGTAAACCTTCCATATGACCTCCCAATCCCCCTACTGGGAATATGCCCAGAGAAACTTAAATCACTCTATGAAAAAGATACATGCATATGCATGTTTATTGCAGCATTATTCACAATAGCAAAAACATAGAACCAACCATGCTGCCCACCGAAAGAAGACTGGATTTTAAAAATGTGGTACATATACACGATGGAATATTGCGCAGCCGTAAAGGAGGACAAAATTATGAACTTTGCAGCAACTTGGATGGACTTAGGGTCTATAATACTCAGTGATCTATCACAGAAACAAAGAACTGAGTACCACATTTTTTCACTCATTAGCGGACCTTGAACAATGATCGTAACACTATAAGAAGGGGATTGACAGTAGTAGGAAACTTCTAAGGAATGGGAGGCAGGATTGACAGTAGTGGGAAACTGCCAGGGGAGGGGGGCACACCTCATCAAGAAGGTACCTACATAATGAATATTTGTATATCTAACCCTAAAATGTACCCACGTCTTTAAAACAAAAATTTTAAAAAAGAATAAATACATGAAATTTTCATGGGAGGGAAGACAACTACATTTAGTATTGAGTGAGGAGAATATAATATAATATAATATAATATAATATAATATAATATAATATAATATAATAATCTTGTAAAGGAATTCCATTACTCTATACTTTTGAAATATATATGCATATATAATGAGTCATTTTATATGTGAAATACTATGAACTCGTTTATTTATGATAATTGCAAGTACAGCAGCAATTATGAGTGCATATTGAGTTATATGAAATTATATTTATCTACAAGAAAAATGGAGAGTGTTCAGATTTGAAATGCTGCTTGTGGAGTCCTGCTCCATCAGGCAAGTCTGTTTTTTTTACCTCAAGAACATACTTCCCAGGCAAGTTTACAGTTGTCTTAGTCTGAAAAAGGACCAGGGTGCTTTATGAGTAGCAACAAACAAAAGGTTTGTATGTGTTTTCCTTTAAGGGCATCAATTGCTACAAGAACAAACTTGCAAACCTGTTTCTGCGTTTACTCCTATGTGGTAATAAAATGGCTTTCGCTAAACTGACTCTTTTGAATTTATATTATTTCATCATTTTTGTTAACTGTTGAAATATCCAAATTAAATATTCATATAGCTATTTTAAATGCAAACATGAAAGTAACTTCATAGAAATTGATAATATCAAGAACTGATTCCAAATGCAATTGACATTCTTAAGTAACATGGCATCACTATTGATTAGCATTTGTTTACAAGTTTCATAATGGTATGAAATGGAAAGAAAAATGACTTCCATTTCATGTTCTGTGAATAAAAGTATCTTATTTAGGAAAAAGTGTTAATTTTTTTTAGCATTGCCTAGGTTTCTTCCAAGCACATTTCATACATATCATGTATTATTGCATCCTCACAACAACAAACCTCTGAGCAAAGTGTATTATTATCCTCATGTCACAGATAAGGAATATGAGACACTGAGAGGTTAGGTAACTTATGCAAAGTACACATCAGAAAGCAAGATTTGGACACAAAAAGTCCTATACAGAGCTCTTGCCTTTGAGCTCATGCTATCAGAAATAATATAGATCAGTATCCAGACTTGAGCAGGGATCAGAATTTCCTGGAGGGCCTACTGAAACAGACTGCTGGACCTCACCCCCAGACTATTTCCGACATAGTTGTCTGATCTGAGACCTGAGAATTCGCATTTTGAACAAGTTTCCTGGTGATGTGATGCTGCTGGTCTGGGAACCACATTTTGATAACCACAGATGGAGATGACTCTCTTGAAGTCAGGACAATTGAGCTATGCTACGAAGACTTTAGGAACTGGAGATGCTACCATGCAACTGGAGAGAAAGAAAAGGGGCAATTGGACAATAAAGCAGAAAGTGAAGCAAGATATTCATGAAGAAGGAGCAAGACAAAAGCAAGAGCTGGGTGCTTGTGTCAACAGGAAAGTCTGAGGTCAAGAGGAGAGAAACAGGTGAGGAATCCTGCACGGAAAACAGATGTCAAACCAAGGAAGGAACTTTTAAAAAGGAATATTGAACTACCACTGTAATTTCCACATAAAAACTCAACCCTGGGAAAATATTCTACTTTTCTAAAGCATAACGACATATCCTCCAAAAGCAGACAATAGTGGCAATCAGCCCAAAACTGCTGGTGATCCTGTGACAGTCACTTTAATGTTTTGGCCCTCAGCCTCCTAGATTTTCGTTATATTTATTTTGGTTCATCTTGAGAGTCCTTTCTTGCTTTAATGGTCTAAGTTTCAATGGGTGGGGATAACGGATTTGACTCTCTAGTATAATTGCTTCACTCGTCTGCTTCTGTCTTTCATCTAAATTGCTTATAAATTGATCATCTCATTGCCCAGGCTGAACTAGAATGGAGACATATGAAGTTATTAATGATTTATTATCAAAAGAGGTAACATTTGCACTTATCTCTGGTTTTGGTCTGAGTCTTAGGCAGCACTGTAGTTAAGTTGCTATTTATTTTTAGCAGCCAAGAAAGAGAAGATTGCTTCATGTTTGTTGCTTCTTGGGTCTGCCTTCTGTGTGGCTGTCTGTGAACACTGTCAATATTGTCAATGGAGGAGGTAAGTTGCGCCAGGCCTGTTTTCTTGTTATAATTGACAGAGGCTGGTCGGGACCATGTTCCATTTACTCTCAAATTAAGATGGCATGCACTGTCTCCTGTCCACCCAATTCTTTTTATTAAAGAGTTTAAGCACTTTTTTAAATCAAGGAGGAGGGAGATGGGTTTAAGTTCTATGTCTAGGTCATGGGAAAATTTAAGAGGAAGACATTCCAGGCCAAGGGACCAACAAAGGAACATTGGAGAGTGTGTTCCTCTTGACATCACTGCCATAGATGTCCTCCTTTTGCCCAGGAATCGTTCAGTCTCCACTTCTGTCTATTTTAATAGTAACCGAGGTGGGTGTGGTGGCTCACGCCTGTAATCCCAACACTTTGGGAGGCTGAGGTGAGAGGATTGTCTGAACCAGGGGGTTTAAGACCAGCCTGAGCAACTTGATGAGAACTCCTCTCTAAAATAAAGCAAAAATTTAGCTGGGTGTGGTGGCATACATCTGTAGTTCCAACTATTTGGGAGGCTGAGGCAGAAGGATCCTGAACCCATCAGATTGAGGTTGCGGTGGCCATGAGCATGCCACTGCACTCCAACCTGGGCAACAGAGTGAGACTCCGACTCAAAAAAAAAAATTGTAACTGAAAAATTATGTAACAGGGAGACTTGAGCCTGTCTTTGAGTTTCTCAACCTTGGTCTCCTGTTTCCAGCTCCATGTTCAGTTTTTAGTATGTAGTTAGCAGCCTGAGTAAAATCATGTCAGGGATTTTGTGGTACTTTTTGTAGTACCAGGAGTTTGTACTATTTTTTTTTACATCTTCCTGTTTTCAAATATAAAAAATGATCCAAGAAACAGAAAATGGCTGGTTCTAAGCCACACAGTGAAGGGGTAGCTGAAGCAAGACTAGAACATAAGACCTATTATCAGTCAAATGGTCCTTGGCCCTACTGCTTCTCTGACTTGCTCCCACCCAGCAAAGGCTTTCTTGTCATATTCACCTCCCACATACACACACACTTGCACACATTTGCACACACTCATAGTCGCTCACACTCACTCTGACCCACCCAGTCACACACACTTATACTTCCTCTTACACACTCCTTCAATCTCATGCACATTTTCACACACCCATAGTCACACACATTCATACTTCCTCTTACATACTCCTTCGCTCTCATACTCACACATTTTCACACACTTGTAGTTACTCATGCTTACTCTGAAACACCCATAGTCACACACACCCATACTACTCTTACACACTCCTTCACTCTCAGACACATTTTTACACGCTAAAGTCATTCATGCTCACTTTAATACACTCATAGTCATACATTTATGCTCTCTCTTGCACACCCATAGTCATACACATTCACACTCTGTCTTGCACACTTCTTCACTCTCACACACTCCCACTCATTTAACTTCAGGAGCATCAGAGTAGCAGCTTCCCAGTGTGGCCTCCCCTGGCTGTCCAACCCATCTACCCAGATTCCTTTTGTCATGACAAAGTGACCCATGCAGGTCTTCAAACCTGATATCAATGCCCAGCCAAGAGTTTAGACCAGAGCTGAGCCTGCATGAGGGTTCCCTGTGGAGACACTGACCCTAATTTTTTAGGGCTAAGGGGTGGACAGTAATGAATGAACTTTCAAAAGTAAGTGGTCAGAAAAGAACCCAGTGGCAGAATCCTATGATGAAGTTTAGTGGCCAGAAGGGAATTGCTGCCAGAAAATCAATGATGACAAGAGTGAATTTTAAAGATAAGAATCCAGGAACTGAACAGGACCAGGTTTCAGAAACAAAACCCAGGTTCCTATGACGGGGGTGGGGGAAGCAGGGAGTGGATGGTATTGAGGTTCATGAGGTATCAGAGAGTCCTTGGGTAAGGAGCGCTGTTCCAAATTGCAACACTAACCATGAAGGAAGATAGTTTGACCAGAGCTGAGCCCTCCTGACCTCTTTACCCCAGGTGAACCTCTTTGCTCTGTTCTGTAGTGGCATCTGACACTTAAGTTTTCATCTCTTCTTTGGACAAAGGAGGAAAAGGTGACGAAGGAAAAGGTGACTAAGTCACAAGCGGCAAAGCCTAAGGAACACTTACATGTTTTCTCTCCACCCCCAATTGGTAGTCTGACAAATGTCACCAGGGTGAGATGGGGTTTCCTGAAGGTACCCTGAATTCTGCTACGTAAACAATGAAGCCTCTGGGGGAAGTACCCAATATCTGGTGTGAGAATGATCTAGAACATGTTCTCACAACTGCCCAGAAGCTGAATGTCAAGTTTATCCAGACTTGGGATCACAATGTTTACTGAACCCAGCTTTTAATTAATCAACAATTAGTCAACAATACACAGATAGGTAAGATAATGATGTGTCATATCTATTACCTTCTCTGTTTACGTAACCCACTTCTTTTTTTTCTTTTTTTTTTTTTTTTTGGCAGCCTGCTTTATGTCTAGGCAAAGGGGGTGGCTGCAGCAAAGTAAGATTTGATCCTTGCTGAGCAAGAAAGAACACTGCCTCAGCTATAAATCCCTTTCTTGTCAAAGGTACAGCCATAATCAGCTGTATCCAAGAACAAAACTATTTCTCTATTGATAATAAAGCCAGAAGTGCTTCACCCTACAAAGAATGTGTTTACATTTTACTTTGCAATATGATAGCCTAACAAACATTTTTACAGAGAGACTGCATAAAAGCAAAAAACAACCATCAAATTTCAGGCCTGCTCTGTATACCAGCAGCAAGTTTGAAAATACGAAGGTCTCATATTTTGTCAAGAGAGGGTAGAGACCTGTTAGAAATTAAAAACAAATACCTTTCCTAATGGAACTTGGCTTTTAGTCTAAGCCAACAGCTGTACTAATTTGCCAATAAAGACCTTCTACTTTAAACCTTGAAAGGGAGAAGTAGACTAAATAAGTTGTAATTTAGGATTGACCTGATGTTCTCATTTTTATCTCACACAAACCTTCACTTAAGATTAAATCATAATATGAGTCTTCTTTGATCTTTACACATCAGTTGAAAGGTAAGGCAGTTCTCAATGTTTACTTTGTGATATCATAATAATAAAAATATGGTAGCAGTTTTGTTTTATTATTCATAGTTTCTCTAAGAAGCAATCCTAATGAGAAAAGCAACCAAAAATACCAAAGCCTTTCTCTGTTCTCAACATATCAATCACAAGAAAATTTATCTCTAAAAATGTCACCTCACTACAAGTGAATAAAATAGCAATCAATTGTAGAATAATTTTTTTAACTGGGACATTAAATCTGTATAACAATCAAAAATATAAATATCATGTTTCTTAGTATTATTTACTACTGTATATAATTCTTTTCTGTGGTTTCTGGTAAGTTATTGTTGCAACTCATATTCACTGTTTTGTTTTGTTTTGTTTTGTCACGTTGCCAAAGTATATACTATTGACCATATTAGGTAAAATGGCCCTGTGTGTAGAATACCACATGGTGAGCACTTGCATTTCAATTAAAACCAGATCTCTTGACATCTTTATGCATCTGAGCCCAGCCATCTGAGGGCAACTCTGTCAGCCTCCTCTACTCTTGATCGGTGTAAGCACATCTATTCTTAGACTATGAAATATGGGCCTTAGGTGTCAGGGGAAGAATTGCTGGCTGGTCACAGCTGTGGCCTGGTAGGGAGTACTTTGTGTGGTCTGTGAGCAGAACTTTTCCACCTGCCTTCCCAGCTGTGCACCGCTGAGTGGGAGAAGGTGTACCCCAGGCTCATCAATCTCTTTGTGCTCCTCACACTACTCTGGGAGGGTTAGAAAGAGGCAGGCTGGGGGAGAGGTTCAGAGGCCAGTTTGTTCCCACTGAGCAAAAGAATAGCATAGAAAAGAAATCAAACAATTGTTCCTCTTAGGTTGCCTGGAAAGAAGACAAAAGTTTCTAAATGAATGGGTCATTCTTTGGGAGCTTCTATTCCAGGCTGACAACTGCATTTGAGTCAAAACTGAATGACTTTGGGGGGGAAATCTTTAAAAATACTGGATAGACGCTAACAGGGAAAAAAAACCCCTCTAAATTGCAGTTCATTTTTATCCACTGGTGATTAACTTGAAATATAGTCATTAGATGATCTAGAAGATTGTTTAAATGATAAAGGACATTTTTCCAATATTTTCAAACAAAATAAAACATAAAGTTTTTTTATATTTCAACACCAGGCTGTGGTAATTTAAATAGTTTTAACTGAAACGTTATTCTTTTTAAAGTCCATTGTTGTCAGAGCCAATCAGAAGTAAAAGAATCTATGTGAAAATGGGGCATGGGAATTTTCATTTGGGTTCAAAATTTTAAAATAAGCTAAATTCTTAGTTGAAGGGAACCCTGCTGACATGTTCCTTCTCATCTGTTACCTGGGAATCACACTGTCACTTGTCCTGACTTAGGTCTTGAGTACAACTTAGAGATAATCATGAAAACCTCCGTGCTTCTTGGTTCTAGCTACATCAAGAATATGGCTATTATTTAATGTGCTCATTAAAGAATCTAAAATACAGTTTCTATAAGATTGAAAAAGGTAAAAATTCCTTCCAATTTCTCTTAACTCTTTCCTGAAGTTTATGTTTGGGTAAAGATTTCAAAAGATTTTACAAATCATCATGAGTACAGAGGAGTAAAAATATAACAGATTACTATAATGATAATAAAAGTATCCCTAGACTTAAACAATAATCTCTGCAGAAAAGTTATTCCGACCCAATTAATTTATCGAATTCTCTCTGGCAACAGAAAGCAAAGTTTATTTTTATTGAAATACAATTGTTTAGAAATGTAAAATTTCATTTGCTTTTATTAATAGATGAAGTAGAATACATTACGTTCAAGCTGTTCCTTTGAAGACCATTTTTGTCATCCTTTCAGAGTCAAATTTTTTCCAGATCTCCTGCACCTGTTTTCACAACCATGACATAGTCAGAAAGTTTTCTTCTCCTTAACATCAGTTGCTAAGCAAAATATATTTTAGGACTCCTGCTGTAAAATTGTCAATCAAACAAACATTGCAAGTGTTTGGTAATCTGATAACACCTCACCTTAACAGCCATTTTCTGATATCTTACAATCAATGCTAGGATATTTAACTAAAACAGAGTCATGCTTTTTATTGTGTGAAATCAGAGATGTGATGAAAAGAAGTCTGAAATCTCAACATTTCCCACTGTTTTACTGGGTTCTTGACTCTTATTTTCTCTGTTGGAACTCTGTCATTACTGCTAGTCACAAATTTTATCAACAGTAGCAAAGGACTTATCTCATCGAGAATAAAAATGATTTTGTAAAAATATGTTTTCATTTCATTTTACATAAGAAAATGTGATACCAAAGCCAAACAAACTCTCAAAGCCAAACTTTAAAATTATGACTTTTGCATTAAATGAGATGAATTAAATTTGTTTACTCTAGCTAAATATTAGGCAACATTCAGGAAATGAGTGCCATTAGTAAACTGTTTTTAAGGACTGGTCTTTTGGGTATGGGGGGTAGAGATTTGTCAGAGACTATGCACACTCAGGGCCAGAATGGGAGTACATGGAGAGCTTTTGTCTGTGAATATCCCCTTGAATACTTTTTTTAATCTGCCTGAAAAAAATCCTCATGCAATAAAACAAAAAGTAGACTGCAAGAAGCTATGCCTCTTACCTTTATTCCATAGAGATACCAATATAGAGATTATGAATTGGAGCTATACTTATTATCATGGAGTTTGATACTCAATGTGTTATTGTCTCAATGTTTTCTAATGGATTGCATGTGACTGTGATAAAGAAACAGTCTATGATAGCTAAACAAAGAGATAGTCATTTCAGTTTATGTTTGAGCTTCCATTCTTCTGTACAAATCAAAGTGGTATCCAGCTGCTTACTTACCCTAGTCATAAAATAGTTTTAGCACATACTTCTCTGCATATCTATAAATATATTATGTAAACCATTACAATATGAGAAAGTTGAGGTTTCAGTTGCATCAGAATCAGGAAATACAGAGTTAAGATTGCCAGTTTAAACTCGGACCCTTCTTTTCATTATCAGTAATATAATAGTGCCTTTCATTTCATGAATTCATTGTTTGAGACCGTTTATGTTTTATGTGAGCATCTGGTAATAAGTGACAGACAAAACTGCAAACCTGGAGAGGACAATTCTTCCTTAGGAACATATTATGTCTAGCCTATCGTTTTACATCCATAATCCCCACAGTGCAAGCCTGAGATACCTATAAGTGTCTATTCATTTAATGCACATATCCTCACACCCACAATGTATCACGTGGAGCACAACTGAGTTTGACCAAATCATTGGACTTCTAGACAGAAAGCCCTCTGAACATTAATGAGTATTTTACTAATAGTATTTATGGGATTATAGCTAATCATGTAAGAAAACATCCAAAAAAAGCTTAGAAAATATTAAGAGGTATAAAAAAATAAAATTACATTTTGCGGAATATATTTACTACCCTTTACAGATGCATCTATATTTGTATTTTACAAAATCAACATGCTATTCAAACAGTTGTATAGGCCACTTCTTTTGATGTTAATATTTTATGACCATTCTTCCACCACAATACTTTTTTTTTTTTTTTTTGAGTTGGAGTCTCACTCCTTCGCCCAGGCTGGAGTGCAGTGGCACACACGCTCACGGCCACCCCAGCATCGACCCACTGGGCTCTGGCGATCCTTCCACCTCAGCCTTCCAAGTAGCCGGAACTACAGATGCGTACTACCAAGCCCGGCTATTTTTAATTTTAGAGACGAGGTTTGCCAAGTTGCTTGGGGTAGTCTCGAACCCTCGGGCTAAGGCAATCCACTCGCCTCAGCCTCCCAAAGTGCTGGGATTACAGGCTGAGCCACCCAGCCAGGCCACAATATTTTTTTACAACATGGTTGATTAAGGCTGTGAATTTTTGTTGTATAAATATGAAAATCATTTTCATCACTACTTTCTTGGTTTTGGACTTTAAAATAAATTTCTATTATAAAAAAGCTTACATCATATCAACATTAATTTTTTTAGAATAATTTTTCAGGAATAGAATTTGTGTATAGGACAAAAAAGTGTAAGGTTTTTGATATCTATTGCTAACATTATCTTTCAGGAAGTTTATTGTGCATCATTTCTACTCCCTGGACAATATTCCTTTAAGTGGAATTGATTATGGAAACTTCTATGCTCATATTTTGCTAAGAAACTTATTCAACAAATTCAACTGTTACTTCTAGTTCTACTTTATAAATATAAACAATAAAATGCTTATTAAAAATCTAGACATGGTATTTTATTCTTATGCTGTTGAAGTTACAGTGTAAGAATGTACTTATTTCCTTCATTCTGACTTGATTGTATTCTTCTCTTCAATATATGGAATCTTACACACTCATGAAAAAGGTTTTTTGCTGCTGTGTGGTATGTCATTTTCCACAATGAAGGCTGCATATGAAAGGCAGCTCTTTCTTCCTCAAGACACCTAAGCCAGTAGAACTGAGCCAAAAGTATGCAATTTGGCAGGACACAGTTGGCACGTGTTATACACACAGGAACTAAAGCAGGTTCCTGAGTTTTGACTTTGGTAGTGGAATGTGTCTATTTCATCCCATATGTCCACCAGTCTCCACATGGTGTGAATGGCACAATGACTCTCTCTCTCTCTCTCTCTCGCTCTCGCTCTCTCTCTCTCTCTCAGTGAAAACAAGAATGCAATCAATGAGAAAGCATTCAAGTGAAGGCATATGACAAGCAACTGCTGCCTAGTACCCCAAAATGGACCGATCAGGACTGGACTCGTTTTGCCTGTGAGCTCAGTCAAAGTTTTTGGCATAATCACTTTGGGATAATGTTTTTTTGGTTTTTTTTTCACTTTTCTTCCAGTTTGTTTATCTCCCAGGACTTTACCAAAACACAATGAAAATGTTGTCAATTATTGCAAGAATGCTAATGCATGAATGAAATTTTCAAAAAAACTTTTCTTAATAAGCCATATTTGTCATGATTTTTTATTTGCATGTCCTTCCATGTCCATCTCCTACATAGTATGGTTTGTAGAAAAAATGTAAACTAAGTCTTCCAGGTAGTCTGTGTTGGATGCTTGGAAAACAGAGATAAGACACATGCTTTTCAATCCCTTCATTCTAGCCACAATGAAGATTTAGATTAATATTTAGGAAAAAATATATATTAAAGGACAATCAAAGCAGCATTTAATTAAAAGCCAGATTTTCTAGAACTTAATTTTTTTCAACTTCAGCAAAATCACTGGGATTGATGTGGTCAAACAAGTCTTCACAACAGACCTCTTTCTTCTTCTCCACTAATCCATTATTAATCTTAATTTATGGATAAGGAAATTGAGGTTTAACACAAATAACTTACCCATGACCATACAGTTGTCAGGACTAGAATCAAGGATTTTTGTTTTTAAAACCCAAAGTCCATGCACTAATGTGGATTCCCCAGTTGTTTGTGGTCAAAACTTGACATTAGGATGTAGACCTCATTTACTCAAAAAACATGGCCAATCCTGTGTGCCAGGTGCTGTGCTAGGCGCTAGAGATAGGGGTTGCTTACATGCCAAGCCCAAACATTCTTATTCAGGTGAAGTGCAATAAAGTGCATATCAACGGCATCTGTAAAGGGGAAAATATAATAAGGAAGCCTAAAGAACAAAGAGATCAAAATTGAACCTCCTGGTGGATTACTGCAGCTCCACCTGGTTTTGCTGCAAAATAAGTCTCCCATTCCCAACTGTATACTCACCCTGATTGATATCCCACTTGTTTGATTCAATCTCATACCTTTAGATAAAACGTGATATATTAGTACACATTTATCATCATGATTATCCAAAATGATTCTTTGGAATTAAGCATTCAGTTCCTAATTTTATAAACATAAAACCATGATATAAATCTGCTTTTGATTGAAAGGTGAAGACTTCTTACGACCCACGTAACAATCTATCTATTTGTTTCACTGTTTAAGAAGCTATTCATTAACGTCCATACAGCGTCATAATACTATAAGAAAGGGGCTAGAAGTCATGGGAAACTGCCAGGGGAAGGGGGGTGGGATTGGCAGTTGAGGGAAACTGCCATGGAGGGGGGTATGAAACACATCGTCAACAAGGGTACCTGCATAATGAACATTTGTATATCTAATCCTGAATTGTACCCTACGTCTTTAAAATAAAAAAACTTAAAGTTAAAAAAGCCCATAAAGCGGCAATGAATGAAAATCAAGAAAGTGCTATTTTGAAAGACATTTCATAAAATTGTGTGTAGGCATTACAGAACTTAGAACCAAGGAAGTCATAGTTTGGATTCCTTGCCTGTCTAATGCCACCAATCATATCAACGTTGTAAGCAGCATCATAACAAAAAAGACATGATTTGGAAGCAAATACTGGTCAAGAGGCTCAGAGGGTCACCTCCAGGTCACTCATCCACATACATGAGTGGCATTTTATGCATACATGAGTGGCATTTTATGATTTTGTCCAGTGCTGCCCTGAGGTACACATTAACTTTAACTGAAGCAAATTTCTGAAGATTTTCTCAGGAATGAGTCCAAGCAATTTCCTTTCTTTATTCATTTGTAATGTGTTGACATTAATTAGTACCTATTCCTGGAGTGTGTTCAGGCTTCAATGATAGACAGAAAGGAATGATTTCTGAATAGATTAGACACATAGCCTCCTGGCACATTTCCAAAGGATGCAGGAACTGCCTGCTGTTCTCAGGAGCAAATCTTCCTCAGGGTGGTTCACATTCCTCAATAGGATCCAAAGATCTTAAAAAAGAAAAGGAAATGGTTCTGCTTAATAGTAATAATCACTCTCATTTCATTGGTAGGAAACAGAAAAAAATGAAAAAAAAAATAGTAATATCACTTTTCCTTAAGAAACTCGAGAGTCTCCGGGTTACTGTCCAAGACTTATGAAGGAAAAAAGCTAAAATCACTTAATGACCATGTATGGTGATTCAGCAAGTCAATGCCAAACACAAGTCTGACTCCAGGCCCCTCTGGCTTTATGTTATTTAAACTTTATATATTTCTTTACACATTCCTGATCCAAGATCTGCACAAACTGCTTCTATGTTTTTAATGAAATGAACTTTGTGAAGGATAGCCTCATCATGTCAATTAGGCTAGATTTAGAATCAAAGAATGAAGAGAGTGAAAGAGTAGTATGGAATACTCCACATATAGTAGGACTTCACTTGGGGAAATCTTCCCATTGGTCAGACAGCTATGATAACCCTGTGTCACTTCAGAGCTTCACTGGAAAATATTATTAAATCCTACTCTTTGCTCTCAGCTTGGCATGCTAGATCCTTCATTTATAACACTTATCTGATTATTAGAAAAATGAGGATAGAGAATGAACAAATGAAAAATAAAGAATGAGGAAAGACAACTAAAACTGTGTTTTTAAAAATAAAGTGTGAAGCCAAGAACAGTGGTGAAGGTCTATACTCCAAGCCACTCAGGAAACAAAGGCAGGAGGATTGCTTGAGGTCAGGAGCTTGCCAGCCTGGGCAATATAGTAAGACTTTGTCTCTTTAAAATTCAAGATAACATAATTTTTAAAAGGATGTGAATACTACACAAACTCTAATAAACGATTCAATAGTAAGAAGCCTGTCATAGTAGGAATACTACGGCAACATAGATGGTATCTGAGTGAAACAAGGAAAACCAAACTGAGACTTGTAATCTAGCTCCATTTGTAAAAATTTTAAATGCAAGTACATAAAATAGTAATACACATTTCACAAGAACATATACAAACACAAAGATACTTGACTAATACGCTAAGTTATTTTTTAGAGGAAACAAGGAAATAGGCATGGGAAATGGGAAAAAAATAAGATAAAGAAATAAACAAGGGAGAGGCTTTCTCAGGACCAGTTGTGGAAATGAGCCATGAGCTGAGGAATATAATTAGCTCAACTCTGCATTTAAAACATTTTTTTTAAATTAAGGGCCATACTAATGTCCAGAACTGGGTAGACAGCAAGGAACTCTGGCTCCCAATCTTATTTTACTCTGTGTGTTATGACAATACTGTTAAGCCTAGCCTATTAACAAGAACATCCCAAGCCAACTCCTCACTAGGTATGCTCACAACTGTTATTACAGGAATCTACAGAAGAGATGACTGTGTTTCTGGTGTACACACTGCCTTTTCACATGCAAGCAAAGAAAAACAAAAACTTTCCTACAGTTACAGAAGGAAACAGGACTCGAATATACATGATTTTTTGAATTTCTTTGAGCCCCATTAGTTTGTTGTCATCCATTAAAGAAGTATCAGCTAAATTTGATCCACATCCAGGCAAAGGAAAAACTACCTATTACAGACTATTCACTTTCCAGCCAAGATACTTAGATAGACAAAACACAGATATTAAAGAAACAAATCATTATTTTCAGCAACACAATTAACAAACAGTCTCTTGTCATCTTCCCTTTAGCCCACCCTCCAAGGTATGAATTCCCATATTCATGCCCAAACCTATAAGAATAGTCTAACATTATGAATAATTTGTCCAGATGAGGAGAAAATAGTGATACCATTAAGGCCATATCTCACAACAATCATGAAAATAGAATCTCTTACAAATTAATTTTTAAAATAACTAATGGATATTTTAAGCACCCAGTTATTTTGTTAGTGATTTTTTTTGGTATGCTTTGCATGAAAGTTTTAATACTCTAGAAGTCTTCAGATTTTATGAATCAAAATATAAGGCTTGTGGATACATACCCATGGAGACCTCCAGCCCAAAGCTTTCTCTCAGAGAAAAGCCTGAATATTAAAAATTCAGCAGATCTGGTTTTTAAATAGTTGAGCTTTTCAAGGGGATGGGCAATCTATCATAATGGAACATTAACTTCACTTAAAGTATACATTTATGGTTCTGTTTTTATGACACCAGTATGATTTTTACTCCTAATCCTTGTTATTCTGTGACCAGTGAGTGAAAATACTGCAGAGATAAGTGACAAAGAGCTTAGCTGGGATTTAAAATTATATGCCGTTAGATTTCTCAACACAACATTGGAATTTAGCATTCAGTTCCTAATTTTATAAACATAAAACCATGATATAAATCTGCTTTTGATTGAAAGGTGACGACTTCCTAAGACCCATGTGACAATCTATCTCCTTCACTCTTTAAGAAGCTGTCCATTAAAGTCCATACAGCATCATAATACTATAAGAAGGGACTGGCAGTAGTGGGGAAAAAAAGGCCAATATCTGTCATTGTTAAAGAAATGTGGGCTATAGTTCATGCAATTAAAATAACTTATTACATGAGATTAGATTTGCCTTCTTCATAGTCAATTTCAAATGGAATAAATCAAAGGATTCATTCACTTCTCTTTTTAATATCCTTAGACTTGTACCTCTTTTCTGAAGAAGAGATATGACATAACTGGGATAGTACATGGATCAACCTAGTGACCTGAATAAGTGAAAGAAAGATAGTCCCAGCATTACCTCCTCCCAAAAAGTAGAAGTTATTAGATGGATAACATACTGAGTCTTTCTTTTCCTCCTGATGCAATTCAGCATATACAAATTCTTTGTATTTAAATTACTGATTCATTATCTTAAATATTGATTTATAAAAAATACTTATTTTATAGTCAATCAAAAAATATTTATTAAACACTTACAATAGACCAACCATTGTTCTAGTCTCTATTGTTGAGTTTCCCTTTTGTTGAAATAACTCCTTAATTATTTTGAAAACTTTAATTTAAAAATATAGCTCCTGTCCTTAAGATGAGAATGCATAAAGGAGACAGCAGATCTAGACTTAGGGTCAATAAAATCTGGGCAATGATATGGATCACTTCTAGAATAAACTATATACCTTGACAAGTTCTACTTGCTATTCTTATCTTCTGACATGGCAACCATGAAACCTCATGTTGAGTTGGTAGTATCATAAAATGTTAGTCTCTCTACAATGAAAACTGTCTCGCCAACCCACACTGGACAGGTAACATGAGCAAAAATTTCATCTGTATTGGTTTAAGCCACTGAGATTTGGAAAATTGTCTGTTACTTCTGCATAACCAGTTTATGCTGACAGAAGCAGACACACCTGCCATCTTTTCCCCCATAGGGTGGGTTATTATTATTCATTCTTTATTTCAAAAACAGGCAAAAATGAACAAGAAAATCCAGAACAATCAGGCATTCTAAATACAGAAGAACTTCTAAAGAATGTTACAGTAACAATACTTACTGTCTCTTTCATATGTTAGATACTTTGCTAAAAGTTTTCTATGTGAAGGTCTATAGATAGAACTTGCCAGAGGCAACAGCAAGAACAAAGACCCTAAGACCACAATGAGCTTGGCATATTTACAGAACAACAACAACAAAAAGGACAAGCATGACTAAAACATATTGGAGAATAGGAGCGTGGTGAGGGATGAGGATTAAAGGTTGGGATCAGAACATTTGTTAGGGACCAGATCACTTAGGTCTTGTGAGTCATAGAAAAGTTTTTATTTTTTTATTTATTTTTTTTTTGGTACAGTGAAAGCCACTGGAAATTTTTAAGCAAGAAACTACATGATATGATTTATATTTCTAAAAGATTATCCTGACTACCTGATGACAATGAAGAGAAGCACAAATCATGAACTACAGAGAGAAAAAAATGAATGTCCCATTGAATACCCTGGTGCTTAACTTTCATCTTTAGTTCATTTTATTTGTGTATATAGCCAGCCATATTTAACCTAGGTTTTATAAAAATATTATTTCTCCAAAATTGATATTAATAAAAATGTTTATCTTTGTGGTAGAATCCCAATGTCAATCAAACCACTTTTGCTTCATTTAACACTTACATGGTCTTCTCATACAATTGACACTGTGGTACAAAGATACTTGGGACAACATATCAAGACACTGTGTGGAATCTCCCATCTTCTCAATTCCTTTTTCCTAAGACCATTTCACCCTCTTTCCAATGAACACCTCCCTTTGTCTTCAGATACTATCAATCCCCTTTGTTTACAGACTCAGCTGCAAATTCCTCAGTTCTCTTAGTTTATTGTCCCTCCATCCTCACTCAGTGTTTAACACCATTGACCTGATCTTGACTTCAAAGATCGATCATTCAGAATTGTTCATTTAGATTTGGCCTGCAGAATATGGCTTCTTTTTGTTGTTGCCCATGGAGGGGAGGGGGGGAATAAAGAGGAAAATTTACAGAGGGATAATGAGAGGAAACAATTAGATGCCAAATTAGACTTAAGTTCTCAATGAGTTCAGTGGCACCGTGGCATCAGAGAAGCAAAAAGAAATTTGATTTCTAGATTTTTGTCCCGTTGCAGTGAGTCAACTGATCAGTGTGATTTAGGACTCTGTTGTGGAGGATGTTATAGAGACCTAAGTATAGTATATTCTTCAGATTCCAATGCTGTCCACCAAGTTGCATGGGACAGTGAGAAATGTAGCCATTCACAGCTATTAAAACCAACTTGGAAAGCCATCCCCTTCATTCACTATGTGTAAATAAATACAAGCAGTCTTTTCTTTCTACACCTCCATTATGTAAATTTCCATTAACACAGTTTAGTTAAATAAAACTGGTCCCCAGCAACATTGTTCATATTTCCATTACCAAGGTATATTGACTGTAATTGATTGTATAAGGTACAAACCTTACTGCTAACTCTTTAGTTTACAAATCACAGCATAAATAACAGATGTTTATCCTGATCAACGACCAGTCACGTCATTTTTAAAAATTTCCATTGGTGAATTGGTCATCTCACATCTTCTATTTAGTTCATGCACAGACAGCAAAGCATGTAGTTGTGTTGCCTCCTTGACTTCCCTTTGTTAAACTCATATGACATATTATTTAAAAATGACTAATCAAAAAAGGTAGGGGGTCAAGAAAAATAAAGGTACAGCAAAGAAATGAAAAGTAATGATGCTAAAAATGAAATATTTGTGAAGTTATAGAATAAACTACTAATGGTGGGCATCTTGACACTACTGCTGTTAGAGAGACTCTAGACACATGGTCAAAGGCACTTAGAGATGACAAATGAATAGACATGAATGAGATAAGTGGTTGTGATGAACAAGAAGGTGTCCTAGAAAAACTGCCAGAGGCTGACAAAAAAACTTCATGTTAAAGGCACGCTCAGAGATACTTCACAACACTGACAGATCCAAGGATACAGTATTAGAAGCTGACCAAAATTTGTCAAGGTATACAAAAGATATCTTGCATACATCATAAGTTATACTCAATAAGAATAAAGAAAGCACTGTTCAAACTATTTTTGATAAGTTTTTTTAATAAAGGAATACAACATTTAATTCTCAATGTTTGTAATGTTTTAAGTTACATTATACTAAGTATTGGTTTTGCTACTATTTTTTATTTTTTACATGGTATATTTATAACCAACATTAAGAAAGCTTTTAACGTTTGACAGAATTTTTTTTTCTTTTTTATTATAAAGATGTGGGGTACAATTCAGGGTTAAGTATACAAACATTGATTATGCAGGTACGCTTGTTGATGAGGTATGCTCCCCTCCCCTAGCAGTTTCTCTCAACTGCCAATCCTACCCTCCCACCGCTGACAGTTGCTTTCTTATAGTATTTTGATTGTTCAAGGTCCGCTTATGAGTGAGAGCATACGGTACTCTGTTCTTTGTTTCTGTGATAGATCACTGTATGATCGACTCTAAATCCATCCAAGTTGCTGCAAAGTCCATATGCTTGTCCTTCTTTATGGATGCATAATATTCCATTGTGTATATGTACCACATCTTTTTTATCCAGTCCAGCTTCAACGGGCAACATGGTTGGTTCCATGTTTTTGCTATTGTGAATAGAGCTACAACAAACATATGCAGATTTCTTTTTTGTAGAATGATTTGAGTTCCTCTGGGTATATTCCCAGTAGTGGAATTTCTGGGTCATATAGAAGGTCAATTTCTAGTTCTTTCATATATCGCCACACCACACTGTCTTCCAAAGAGGTGGCACTAGTTTGCATTCCCACCAGCAGTGTAGAAGTGTTCCTTTTTCTCTGCATCCTCGCAAGCATCTGTTGTTGTTTGTTTTATTAATGATGGCCATTCTTACTGGGGTTAGGTGGTATCTCAATGTGGTTTTGATTTGCATTTCTCTGATGACGAGTGACGCTGAGCACTTTTTCATGTGTCTATTGGCTGCCCATATATCTTCTTCTGAGAAGTGTCTATTATGTCTTTTGCCCACTTTTTAAAGGGGCTGTTTGTTTTTTTCCTTTCAGCGCATTTGAGTTCCTTGTAGATCCTAGATGTTAGGCCTTTGTCAGATATACAGTTGGCAAATATTTTTTCCCATTCTGTGGGCTGTCTCCCTGCTCTCTTGATGGTTTCTTTTGCTTTACAGGACCTTGTTAGTTTGATGAGGTCTCACTTGTCTATCTTACTTCTTAAGGTATGGGCATTTAGGGTTCTGAATAGGAATTGGTTTACAGTTCCAATTTCCATAAGGGTGTCTCCTGCGTTTTCTAAGATTCTTATAATTTGAGGTTTTACATTTAGGTCTTTGATCCATTTAGAGTTAATTTTTGTGTATGGTGATAGGTAGGGGTTCTGTTTCAATCTTCAGCATGTGATTAGCCAGTTTTCCCAGCAGCATTTACAGTGGTTGTTGTTGGAGGCTTTGTCAAAGATGAGTTGGTTGAGAAATTGAGACTTTGCTTCCGGAATCTCTATCCTGTTCCATTCGTCTGTGTACCTGTTCTTGTATAAATACTAGGCTGTTTTGATTACCGTAGACTTACAGTAAAGTTTGAAGTCTGGAAGTGTAATACCTCCTGCTTTGTTTCTTTTGCTAAGGATTGTTTTGGCTATTTGTGGCCATTTATGTTTCCAAATGAATTTCTGTATTGTCATTTCCAGAAGAATGATATTGGTAACTTAATGGAAACTGTGTTGAATCTGTAGATTGCCTTTGGTAGAATGGATGCTTTAACAATGTTGATTCTTCCGATTCCTAGCATGGAATATTTTTCCATTTGTTTATGTCTTCTTGGATTTCTATGAGCAGTGTTTTGTAGTTCTCATTGTAAAGTTCCTTCACTTCTCTGGTTAGGAAGATTCCAAGGTATTTCATTTTTGTGTGTGTGGCTATTGTGAATGGGACTGTGCTTTTAATTTGGGTCTCTATCCACTTGTTGGTGTATAGGCATGCAACTGTCTTTTGCACATTTATTTTGTACCCTGAGACTTTGTCAAAGTCCTTTATTGGTACAAGAAGGTTTTTGACAGATTCTCTTGGATTTTCAAAGTATAGGATCATATCATCAGCAAAGAGGGATAACTTGACTTCCTCTTTTCCCATTTGGATACCCCAGATTTCCTTCTCTTGTCTAACTGCCCGAGCCAGGACTTCCAACACAATGTTGAACAAGAGGAGTGAGAGTGGGCAAACTTTTCTTGTTCCAGTTTTTAGGGGAAATGTTTCCAGTTTCTGTCCATTTAGCAATATGTTAGCTGTGGTTTTGTCGTAGATGATACTTACTATTTTGAGATATGTTCCTTCTATACCTAGGTGTTTGGAGTTTTTATCAAGAAGGAATACTGGATTTTATCAAAAACTTTTTCTTGACAGAAACTTTTAAAGGTCATGGACAACCAACATTTCCCATTAGCGATGAGCATCGCTTTGGTAGGTTTTCATCCACAAGGTCATTTTATAGTCCATGTTACTGTGTGAGGCAAGAATTGTGTGTACTGAGAGACTACACCTGCAGCCATATTTTCTACTGCTTCTATTCTGTGAAACTTACAGCTTCCCATTTTCATGTATTTTGCCTTAAAACTTTTTTAATGATTTGTGTTATACACTAAGTGATTTCAAATACAATTTATTTTGTAGGGAAAACTTTGCCAGAATAGAGAACTTGGATTTGATGTCCACTCAGTTCATTTCAAATGTTTCCCTTTTCGATAAAGACTGTTTATCAGTCATTTATTAATGATAGCAATAAGATTGAAAACAAAGTCTCAATAATTAGGAGACTAAGGAAATAAATTTTATTTTATTTTTGCAGTGGATTGCTTCCATCTGTAAAAGGATCTTATAAAAGAACATTCAGGCCAGCTCAGTGGCTCAAGCCTATAATCCCAACACTTTGGGAGGCTGAGGTGTGGGGATTGACTGCCTGAGCCCACAGGTTTGAGAACAGCCTGGGCAACTTGGCGAGACTTCGTCTCTATAATACATCAAAAAATTAGCCAGGCATGGTAGCACACACCTGTAGTTCTGGCTACTTGGAAGGCTGAGGCTCCAACTCAAAAAAAAAAAAGAAAACATTCAAATGTTATAAACAACTTTTATAAATACCTCACTAAGCAGAAAAACCAGGTTACAAAACACTGTGTTATATGGTTCCATTTCTATAAAATACACATATATATGCATGTATGCATATAAAGCATATGTATACAAAGTGTATCCATATTTATAAAAATCAGAATAAAAGATATAATCAAAATGTCCAGGGTAGTTACTGGGTGGAAGAATTATGGGGAAATTAGTTTCGGTCCTCTGTGTTTTCTGAGTTGTCTACAGTGAGTATGTAATACTTTTGTGGAAAGGATATCTCAAAAAAATCTGCTCTCTTACCTTTACATTTACTTAATGTTCTGGTAATAAAAATGAACTTTGGAACAGGTGTTAAATTGTGGTTGTTAACTCTCTCAAGTTTTTCTATGTACTTTCCTTCCTATCACAGCCTCAGAACACTTTTTAATGAGTTAGGCAGTCCTTATGGCACTAAGAAAAATATATTGTGAAAGATAGGCTTTTTCAGTATCAGATCTGAAGCAGATAGAAGTGTAAAAGCACTTCAGAAGACTCAAAATTCAAAAGCTCAAATTTCCTTGCCTCTAATTTTTAGAGTTGCCCTGCCCTGCCCTGATGAATTGAGGAAACCATCTGTGCAGTGTCAGTGGCATTGCCTGTATCTGATTAGTTTAAAATAGTTTACAAAATCCACGTGCTTAAATAAATCAGGGAAATGGTAATCAAAGCACAGATGTTTACAATCTCCCTGCACAGTCATATAAATATCTGTCAGAAAAACAATGCCTGCTAGACTGTCTCTCATACTCACACATGTAAGTAAATTTTTTAAAGCACTGTTTGTTAAGCATTTACTATGCACCAAGTTCTACATGTAACACATTTATTTTCTCATTTAATCTTCACAAGAACCCTACAAGCAGGATACTATTACTTTCATTTTATAGATTAGAAAACTGCAGCTGAGATGTTAAGTAACTTGTCTAAGGTCAGATGCCAAACCCATAATATTAACCACTTAATGCACAAACATACATAGTCGTATTTCAGGCTCAAATGTCTACTTATTCAGAACCATAGTTGATTAAAAAAACACAAACAAAAACTGTCATCTGCAAATAACAACAAAACATGACATTAGAACTATTAGTTAAACAAACAAGTGACTGTGTAAAAATGCATTCTTAAAAAACCTAATATGTGTATTTATTTCATTAAACTCCTACATAATTGTCAGTTGTTGACAAGAAGGCAAAAGATTTTACTTAAAGCATGAACATTTTAGCACTCTTTAAAAAGCTGTGCAAAAAAGATGACAAAAATATTAAGAAATACCAAGGGGGAATCAAAATAACTTTTTAGCTGTACTAAATAAGGAAAAATGTTTTGATGAGTCAAAAATACCACTTTAACTAGAAATCATATAAGAAACACAAAATTAACAAACTACATTCCTTTTGGATGATTGAATGTATCTCCCACCTCCTCAAATAGACAAATAACGTTCTACCATGGTTGATGATTTTTATTGAACAGATTACACCTCAACTTCCATAACTGTCATTCTTGCTCTAAATTGTTGTTTCTCACTGCAGAAGCTCAGAGCATTTTTTTTATCCACCTTGGCCCTCCATCTCTGACCTTTCAAGTCTTCCTGAAATCAAATTGCCAAAATCTGTTTTCTCCTTGCAGAGCATCTCCTAATCCTCCTAATGTAATTTAGAATGACAGGGCTGAGCTACAATTTTCAATAATATATCTGCAGATGAAAAGGAGGTTGGCTGGAGGGGCACTCCAAGCACGTTTCCAGTTGGAAAAACCAGACTAGAGCGGGCCCTTCCCCATCACTGGGTGTTGGCGCCACAGTTGCTACCCGCTTACAGCCATTACAACTCCTGGCCCTCATTTCTGGGTGCTCTGGTTTCTGACCATATGGAGGTAGATCATTTTTATTAATAATAATAGCTAGTATTTATAGAGGGCTTATGATGTGCCAGGCACCTTGCCAAATGATTTTGTATGACTTTATAGGACTTAACTAATTAGGTTACATATCTATGTGCTTTCTGAATTTGGCAAAATTAGTGGGCTTACTCAGATACCTAAATAGTGATCAAGAACAAAAACAGTACGTTTTTCTCATTCCTCCCTCATTTGCTCATCCATAAACTTTTAATAAACACGTACTCTGTGCTAGAAATCGCACTAAGCATAGGTCTCACCTTTGTGGAATAACAATCTCTTAGAGCAAAAAAATGCAAATAAATACTATAATGTAAATATATTAAGAAATATGTAGAAAGTATTCATATTTGAAAAATGAAAGCTATTTTAATCTGCCTAAGTAAATTAGCTAAAAGAATCTTCCACCTTCTCTAGCATGCTTCATTATTAGAGTTCTGTAATAAGGTGATCCTGAAGGAGAATTTCTATCATCTTGAGTCTCCTTGCTATAGCACCATGCAGAAAATTCCAAATCACATTCCAGTATTTAATCATTTCCATGTTCAGACCAGTATTTGACCCTGCTCCGAGGCTCTTCCTTTTTCAAGGTCAGCTGTTATCCACACAAATAAATTATGGTTTTTAAGAATGCTTATGAATATATACGAATGATCATATATATATATATATATATATATGATCATTTGTATGTGTGTGTGTGTGTGTGTGGGTGTGTGTGTGTATATAAAATCAAGCAGAAAATTTTATGTGAGTTATGATCCCATTCTGGACAAAAAAGAAAAATCACTCCATTAGATAAACACATATTTGCAAAGAAAAATATTAGGAGGAAATGTGATACAGTGTTATCATAACTAGAGATTTTATCTTCCTCTCTACACCATTCTATATTTTGCAATTCTATAAATATAACCATTGATAAATTTTATAGTCAGAATATAAGTGATACAAATTAAAATTTTAAAAGAATGATTGTGAAAATTTTGCTTTGTATAATGTATCTCTCATTATTGTTTTATTGAGTTTAAAAATATACCAGACATGAGTTTAAGCAGGATGGTCATACTATCTCAAGTAATTTCTTTTTGTTGAAAATATAAAATAGACTGGACTTGGTGGCTCACGCCTGTAATCCCAACACTTTGGGAGGTCAAGACAGGAGAATTACTTGAGCCCAAGAGTTTTAAGACCAGCCTAGACAAACAGCAAGACCCCATTTCTATAAACAAACAAACAAACAACAACAACAAAAAGTCAGGTGTTATGGCTCATGCCTGGAGTCCCATTTACTCTGGAGGCTGAGGTGCGTGGATGGATTACTTGAGCCCAGGAGTATAAACAGAAATGCCTAAATTAAATAGATTCTTCTCACTGTCTCATCATCAGTCTTGCATTCACTCAATAGTGGCCTCTCACCAACCACCTATTGAAGGGTAAAGGAAGTGAAAGACAACTGACTGTTCAGTTTGATAGTCTGACACACTGCTCTTTTGAAGGTATTCTCATTCTCTTAAAGATCCTTCTTCTAACTTCGTTGAAGGGAAATCTAGAATTCCCACTCCCATACATGTACACCTCAAGAATTTGTATTTTAAAATAGATTTTTTTATGTTTATTAAAATCATTTATTTTTTTCTCAACATTTAAATAAAGATGATCTTAGTTGTCTTACAGGGTTTGGGAGTTTTTTTGTTTGTTTACTGTCCAATCTTTTTTTTTTAATTTTAAAAATGTGTGGTATAATGCAAGATTAGGTATACAATGTGGTCATTGTACAGGTTTGTGCCTCCCTTCAGTACCCACTTTGCCTGGTTTGAGATCAGGTACTCACATTAATGTCGTGTCCCCTCCATCATTCCAGCAGAAATCTGTTACTGCCAATCCCTTTCTTATATTATTATGATAAATATTCAGGGTCCACTTGTGAGTGAAAACATATGGTACTCTGTTCTTTGTTTCTGTGATAGATCACTGAATATTATAGACTCTAAATTCATCCAAGTTTGCTGCAAAGTCGATATGTTTGTCCTCCTTTATGGCTGCATAATATTCCATCATGTATATGTACCACATTTTTTTAATCCAATCCAGGTTCAATGGGCAGCACAGTTGGTTTCAAGTTTTTGCTATTGTGAATAGTGCTACAATAAACATGTGTGTGCAGGTATCTTTTTGGTAGAATGATTTGAGTTTCTCTAGGTATATTCCCAGTAGAGGGATTGCCATCATATGGAAGTTCAATTTCTAGTTCTTTTAGAAATCGATAAACCCACAGCCAGCATATTGCTAAATGGACAGAAACTGGAAGCATTTTGCCTGAAAACCAGAATAAGACAAGGCTGCCCACTCTCATCCCTCCTGTTCAACATTGTGTTGGAATTGCCTAACTGCAACAAATAGAAAAGAGAAGGAAATAAGGGGTATCCAAATAGGAAAAGAGGAAGTTAAGTTATTCTCTTTGCTGATGATATGATCCTAGACCTCAAAAATCCAAAAGAATCTGTCAAAAACCTTCTTGCACTGATAAAGCTCTTTGCCAAAGTCTCGTGGTACAAAATAAATGTGCAAAAGACAGTCACATTCTTATATACCAACAACAAACAGGTAGAGAACCAAATCACAAAAACCAAATCCCATTCACAGCAGCCACACAAAAAAATGAAATACCTCAGCATCTTCCTAACCAGAGAAGTGAAAGAACTTTACAAAGGAGACTATAAAACACTGCTCAAAGAAATCCAAGAAGACACAAACAAATGGAAAAATAATCCATGTTCATGGATAGGAAGAATCAACATTGTTAACATGTCCATCCCACCAAAGGCAATCTACAGATTCAACACAATAGCCATTAAATTACCAACATCATTCTTCCCAGACCTGGAAATGACAATAAAGAACTTCATATGGAAACATAAGCGACCACGAATAGCCAAAACAATCCTTAGCAAAAGAAGCAAAGCCAGAGGTATCACCCTTCCAGACTTTGAATTTTACTATAAGGCTACAATAATCAAAACAGCCTGACATAAAGCTACAATAATCAAGACAGTCTGGTAATGGTACAAGAACAAGCATATGGACCAGTGGAACAGGAGAGAGATTTTGGAAGCAAAACCTCAATTTCTCAACCAATTCTCAAACAACTCATCTTTAACAAAGCCTCCAACAAACACCACTGGAGAGAGGAGAACCCATTCAGTAAAATGGTGCTGGGAAAACTGGCTGAATACATGCAGAAGATTGAAACAGGACCCCTACCTATCACCATACACAAAAATTAACTCTAAATGGATCAAAGACCTAAATGTAAAACCTCAAACCATAAGAATCTTAGAAAATGCAGGAGGCATCCTTACAGAAATCAGAGTAGGAAACCAATTCCTGATCAAATCACCAGATGTCCATGCCATAAGAGATAAGATAGACAAGTGGGCCCTCATTAAACCGAAAATCTTCTGCAAAGCAAAATAAACCATCAAGAGAGCAGAGAGACAGCCCACAGAATGGGAAAAAATATTTGCCAACTGTATGTCTGACAA
>CAUYQG010222496.1:0-29527 GCA_963574415.1 Tarsius wallacei | reverse complement strand
AGGGGGGATGGGATTAATGATACTCAATATCTGTCTGGGGACGGGGAGATACCTCTTATCACCAAGGGTGTCTGAACGAAGCATATTTGTATACCTAATCCTTAACTGTACCCCACAATATGATAATAAAAAATACTGATTAAAAAAAAGAAAAAGGGACCCCAGAGAGCTCCTTTTTCCCTCTTTTTATGATGTGAGGATACAATAAGAAATCGGCAAACTTCAATACAGAAAAGGGTCCTCACCAAAATCCCACCATGCTGGCACCCTGATTTTGGACATCTCGTCCTCCAGAACTATGAAGAATACACTTCTGATGTTTACAATGCACACAGTCTATGGCACTGTGTTACAGCAGCCCAAACTAAGACAACAGACAATATTAAAACTCTACTATGGTCTGTATTTAAAAACAGCCATGTGGGTCTAGGTTACTGTTTCTCCAATATTGTCTGAGGACCATCTGCATCAGTTACCTGCATAGCTGGAAATGGAAATTCTTGATTCCCTTCCCAGACATAATGAATAAAAATCCATCTAGGTGGGTCCAGAAATCTGCGTTGGGAACCAGAATCCCCAGTTGATTTTATGTATTGGTCTTTGGGAATTTCGTGTCTATCTGGGAAATATTATTATGTGTATCTGGAAATTGGCAATTTATATTGCAAACTGCTATACTGGTAATACATGAATATGATATCTGTTTATATTTTCTACATCTTGTGGGCAGGAACTGTGAACTGCTAACTTCCCCCAAAGACTGCCAAAATAACCTATTGATAAAGCAAAGCTGAGTTTATGACTTACAGTGGCAAAGGCATCGACTCAAGAGGAGGGCTAAGGGTTGGACTGGGGTGAGGGTTCTGTGTTCTAATGTTAATGGAAGCAGGTTAATCAGGATTAGGTAAAGTTCATGCATTATAGTTTAGGATTGGTAGGGTCAGCAAAAAGGAGACTTTGAAGAAAGTCATTTAGAAATAAGCAGCTGTTCTGTGAGGAAAAAGTAGTTTGATAAGACTAGCTAAGCAATCTATTGCCTGAGAAAAGTATAACAAGGACTAGCTGAGAAGTCAATTCACCAGCTAAATAGATTTTAGAGAAGCTCCAGATACCATAAAAGTTATTTGCAACTTTACCTTCCTGGGCAAGGGTTTCTTGCAATACAAAAGTTATGTTAATACAGTCATCAAATAAAGTCATGCTGATGTAGACAGTGAATTGTGTAATAGATGCTTTAAGTCCTCAAAATTGATAGTCAAATTGCCTGTGTTCTATGAAATAACCTGGTGCCCCTGTATTGGTGTCAATGGAGCATGCCACAGCCTGAAATTTCTGGAAGGAAACAAGCTTGAACCAGGTGATACTCAGAGATGCTTTTTCAACTGAGACTAAGCAGAAAGACATACAGGATATAGGAGGTATATTTTAGTGTGTCTCTCCTGTCTAATGTCTTTGTGGTAATGGGAGAAAGGAAATGGAAACATTTGGTCTCTAATTTCTCTGTGGGAAAATGTTGGTGAATATTTCATTTTTGAGATGCGCTACTGGTAAAAGATTTGCTTTGTCACATTACTAGTGTGGCTGCATATTTCAGGGTTAACTTTTTTTAAGTAACATTGTCACCCAAATGTGGTATACTTCATATATCACGATCTATGAACTTAGATGGTCGATTTTGTATTACTATGAAACTAGGTAATTTACAAGGAAAAGAGGCTTATTTACTTCACAATTCTGCAGGCTGTATGAGAAGGAATGCACCCACATCTGCTCAGCTTTGGTAAGGGCTTTTGTGCTGCATCAAAACATAGTAGAAAAGGTCAAAGGGGAAGTGGGAATATGCAAAGAGGGACTACTCTTGAGAGGCATCCTAGCTGTATAATAACCCACTCTTGAGGAACTAATTCATTCTCCCAGAACCAGTCCAGTCTTGCAAGAGCAGAAATCACTCACTACTGGGAGTCAACACCTCCTGCTAACTTGGGGATCAAATTTCAACATGAGATTTGGTGGGGACAAACAAACTGGGGAAATATGTGGTCCAATTAAACCAGTGACAATGGATAAATTATACTGCCACCTTACAAACCAAGTGCCAAAGATTTGACATTGTTGATTTGTGGGGGAGGTGAGGGTAGGTGTGAAAGCCATTTTGTACAAGAGCCACCCTGTGTTGACCTCAGGCTGGCAGTGAGCAGCCTACAGTCAAGGACAAACACCAACCAATCAGAACTGTCTCATCTGCATGACAGAAACCCAAATGCATGATGGAATCTTAAAACTCACCTTAACTAAAAGAAGGCCAAATTCCACTTGAATGAATCTCAGGCCATTGTTTCAGCATGGGCAGCTCCCTGACCACCATCCTACCCACTTGTAGCCTATTCAATAAAACCTGTTTTTCTACTCTAATCTTGGATGTAAATTTTAGCCACCTGTGACCCAGGCTGGCTCTCCCACCGTTCCCCTTACCCCCAGACAAACTGCAACCAAACCATAATCATTTCTGAGCATATATTAAGAAGGAAAACAAAATAAAATTAACTTGTCAGCCAAAATGAGAGTGAGCTTTGTGGCCAAACTTAAGTAATACTTGGTCCTCACCTATTTCATAACTATAGGGCATTAATATCAGACAGCCATGAATTCACAAAGGCCTGGTCTCTACTGTCCATATCTGGACTTTTTTAGTAGGTACAAAGAAAAAGAAGAGTTATTTGGAGAATGTGTCCATGGAGGGGGCTATAGGATTTTCTTATATTCCACAGACCTTCTGACCTACATGGGAACAGCAACACCTTGACTAATCTAGATTTGGCAGCTTTGTTAAACAGAGTGACAAGAACAAAAATGCTGGAAAATGTTTGCTGATCAGTGCTTCTACAAGTTTGTATGTTATGACACACACAGAAAATAGCATTTACTCTTCCTTAAGCTGGCCTTCTTCTATAGTTAGAGAGGTAAGAAGTCAATTCCATTGGTGGAGTGGGCTTAGTTAAAGGGGGCAAAGCTGCCTTGATGTTAATATCTACAGAAGAAAAGAAGAAACCTGCTTGTGGCCACTGTGATTTCTCAAGGTTTGGCAGACCAAAGCCTCAGGTGGTCATTAAATTTGCCATCATTTGGTGCAAGATCAAATGCATGACTGAATAGTTTGGGAAAACTGAGACAAGAAGTCCCCATCCTCACCTCTACACAAAGTGGTAGCCTTTGTGAGCGCTCACTGTTGCTGGGGTTGGGGTGCAGAAGCAGCCTTGACACTTATCTAAGGGAAGCATGGCCCAGGGAGAGGACTTGACGTGATGACCAAAGAACAATTTTCTGCAAACTAAGAGCCCACAGGATGCCACCGTCACTGGCCATCATCACTTGGGTTTTCATTGCTTGGAGAAGATAATTGCTTTTCATTGTGCCCATTGAGCAGACAAATTTGCTGGCAGGCAAGGAAAGGATATAGTCCCTGGACTTGATTATACATATAACTCTTTCTTATTTTTAATTACAGTGGTCTCCATTGAGACACAAGTGGCACTTCTGTTATCATCCTGCAGGAGGGCCCTCTAATCACCCTCAAGAACAGGCACTTACCCTGTGCAGACTTTCCTGTTTGGAGAAGCTTCTGTGTATCCAGCTCCCCGCTCTCTACAGGCAGCAAACAAAGAGGTTCTGTTCAAGACTTGCTGAATTTGTCAAATCAGGACAGTAAGAAATTGAATTGGATGACAGCAAGTCTTTTCAGAAACAAACAAACAAAAAAATCAGGGTCATACTTGAGTGTTCTAATCCATTTTCTCCAAAGTAACTAGTCATGATAACAAAGATCACTCTTTCCCTCATAGACACACAGAGAGACCACACTTAACGAGAAGCAACAGTAAAATGGTTAGCATCTTAGGCAAATTTCTGCGACATGCATTGATGCTTTAAGTCACCGCCCTATCCTTAGCCCATGGATATTTCATTGTTTTCTTCTCATATAATTTCAGCAAATACATTTTTTGTATACCTACACACACATATTTCTATCTTCTAATTCCCACGGTAATTCTGTGAGGTAGATGGTGATTAATTTTATGTATTAACTTGACTGAGCCATGGAATGGTCAGATATATGATTAAGCATTATTCTGGGTATGTCTGTGAGGATGTTACTGGGTGACATTAACATTTGAATTGGTAGATTGGGTAAAGAAAACTGTTCTTTTTAATGTGGATGGGCTTTATCAATTCATTGAAGATCTGAATAGGACAAAAAAGCTGTGTAAAAGTGAATTCTCCCTACCTTAATGGCTGAGCTGGGACATTGGTATTTTCCAGCTTTTAAACTCTAATTTAAAAAAGGAGGGGGTGCCCTTCTTGGATTTAAAACCTGCCAGTCTTTGGACCGGAACTCACACCATCAGAAGGCTCCCTGGTTCTCAGGCCTTTGGATTCCAGCGGGACCTGTACCTGCAGACTCTCCTAGGTCTCCAGCTTGCTGACTTCATGGGCCAGTTTCATATGTAGACACATGCATATATAACTCTTATTGGTTTGATTTCTTCAGAGAATCCTGACTAATACAGCAGATATTATTCTTTCCATTTCAAAGAAGCTCAGAAATGTTTTATGCCCCACTATAGTCGCATAACAAGCAACACATCTAGTGTTCAAATTCTGTTATTTTCCCATTTTGTTGCAGCTGCTATCTTGACAAAGCCCTAACCCCTTTTCTATAAAGTCTGCACACCCTGTGGCTCTCTGGAAACCTGGTAAAAATTCAGGGTTCCCTGAAGACAGATGTCTGCAATAAAACAGTCCCACTCATCCCAGGTATCTCATTTAGAAACATTCATCCCTCCTTATCAAGAATGATTTATTTTCTTTTTAAGTTTTGCATTTTCCATGAGCATGTGTCCATCTCTCACTCGTAAATCCTAAACCACCTCTGAACATAAGAGAGAGGCTCCACTCCCTCACCTAGAGGAGTCACAAGGCTTGACTAGGTGCAAACATGCTTACTAACCTCATGCATAGAACTGTATGATTTATTATCCAAAACAGGACCCCTTGGAGAATGAAGAGGCACTATAAATCTTAACATTAGGATAGCAGATACAAACGGTAACTCTTCTGGGCAGACTGGAAGGAAATATGGTATCTTACTCGTATAATTATGTTCTATTTAATGCCATTTTAGCATATGCCATGGCTTGAGAATCCATAAAGCAGAGTCTCAGCATTGTCTCTCATATTTTCCCTTTTTTCTACCTAAAGAAAGAATGTACTAAACTTTAGGTGGTGTTAACATAAGAATATATCAACTTAGTCAAAATTCAGGTTTGTGGGCACATACACACACACCACACACACACTTGAAATAACCTTTAAGTTCAAAGAAAGTGCTATGGCTGAGAAAGTTGGTTTGGATTGTTAGAAATCATCAATTAAAGACAAATGGTCTGGAAGAAAGTTGTAGGACTTGCTTATTCAGGAAAACACGTGTAACTAGGTGAATCTAAGACATCTCATGGAGCTGTAAGTGTTGCTCATGTTCCCAGGACGTCCTGTCATGACATCCAGTTGCCTGTGTCTGAGACAGGGTGGGAAGGATTTCTTTGCATACCACTTGTTATCCTGCCTTTGAGTACAGGGCTGAGATTAAACAACAATTTTTAAATATTCAACTTTCAAAAAGAGGTTTTGCTCATTAGAACTAGAGGTAACAACAGCTGTTTGTTTATTTGTAATATATTGCATGAAGAAAATATAATTAATATAATTCAATTTGTTAGTTGTGATTTGTCAGTTAGAAACATATTTCTACAAAATCAAGTCAAAGTATTTGTTTCATTGTCTTTAAAAGAGTGTGGTAGTAGTGTAGGAATAAAAATGGCATCACAACAACATTTAAATCCTCCATAGGTTTTGCTATGTAGTAATCTATGGAAGGGGCTGGACACAGTGGCTCAAGTCTGTAATCCCAGCAGTTTGGAAGGCTGAGGGGGATTGCCTGAGCTCATGTGTTTGAGAACAGCCTGGGCAACTTGGTGAGACCTCATCTCTACAATAAATTTTTTAAAAAAATTAGCCAGGCATGGTAGCAAGCACCTGTAGTTACAGTTACTTGGAAGGCTGAGGTAGAAGGATCGCCAGAGCCCAGCAGGTCGATGCTGGGGTGGCCATGAGCGTGCCTCTGCACTCCAGCCTGGGAGACAGAGTGAGACTCCAACTCAAAAAAAAAAAAAAAATATATATATATATATATATACATATATATATATATATATATATATTTAGAAAGAGAGAGAGAGAGAGAGAGAAAGAGAGAGAGAGGAAAGTAGGGGCTATTTCATAAATTATGTTTCAAAAGGATAGTTATTAATTCAGAAAACAAATCTTGAGTTATGTTTCTACCTCATATTATTAAAAAAGGCATTGGGTGAGAAATCAAATAGATAACTCTAGAAACATTAGACAACAGAAAAAAATATGTTCATTATGTTAGTCTAGGAAAAGGATTCATAACTTTAAAAAAGACAATGTTCAAAAGTAACAAATGCTCACTTTGTCTACATTAAAAGGGAAAATTCTGCCAGGCATGATAACTCATGCCTGTAATTCCAGCACTTTGGGAGACAGAGGTGAGAGGATTGTCTGAATCCAAGATTTTGAAACTAGCTTGGGCAACTTGGCCAGAGCTCATCTCTATAATAAATAAAAAAGTTTAGTTAGGCATGGTGATGCACACCTGTAGTTCCAGCTACTTGGAAGGTTGAGGTGGAAGAATTGCCTGAGTCTAGCAGGTCAAGGCTGCAGTAGTCATTGAGCATGTCATTGTACTCCAGCTTGGGAGACAAAGCGGGGCACTGATTCAAGAAAAAAATTATACACACACACATGGTAAAATAATTATGTGACCAAAGATATCACAAAATATGTAAGTACAGAGAGACAGAGAAGGAAGAGAAAATAAAATGAGATCCTGAATATCAATTAGAAATATATAAAAGACCCAATAGGAAAAAAGATCAAAAGCTATACACAGGAAATTATTTTTAAAAAAGAAAGAAAAAACAAAAACAGAAAAAAGGCATACAAATGGCAAATACATGAAAAAAAATCCATTCTAGAAGTAAACAGAAAATGTACATAAAACAACAGAGACAATTTTAGATTCAGAGGATTGACAATTTCAAAAGGTTGGCAATGTTGATTGTTGACTAGAATGAAAATAAGCTATTAGTCTCATGCACTACGGGTAGGAATGTAAATCGATCTTTAGAGAACTTTTGGGTAGGCTGCATTAACATTTTAAATGTTCATAAACTATGGCCCAGCAATCGCAACTCTAAGTATCACAAGCTACATAAGACAATATTTTCAGCATTATTTGTTGGGTGAAGAGTTATAAACAACCTAACAATTGGCCTTAGGTAAAATAGGCTGACTGGTATAATAAATACAATCAAATGCATAATGTTTCAACAGTTTATTTCTTACTCGTGACTGCCTTGATAGATGTTTGATCAGTGAGTTGGCACTTCTGCTTTTATCATTTGATCCCTTTTATTATATGGCTTTTCTAATCTGTGGAGTTTTCTCAGAGTCTGTATCTAGCTGAGGAAGAAGAAAGACCATGGAACAAAGCTCAGGGGGTTATCTCTAGGGGCTGGGCCTGGAAGCAGCATCTACAAGATCTCCTTATATTCAACTGGGTAGAACTCAGACACCTCCATAAATCTCCAAAGCATGCCCAAAGCCAAGGGAAATAGAGTTGGGAAACTCTCAGCAGTCAGTGCCTCCATGGAGAATAATGGAGAAATGTCTAAGTACATGACAATGTTGCCATAAGTATAGATCAAGGTATGAGGTTGATGCAAAAGTAATTGCAATTTCAGACTATGAATTTCAAATCATTATAATTAGGGTCAAATACATCTTTATTAATGAAAGTAGGAAACATTACGATCAACACATTTTTGCCAAGGAGAAAAAGTTTGTTTATTCCTGGAGCATAAAAATCCATGCTTCAGGATTTGATGAACTCTTGGAAAGCGTTTTCCACATCCTGCTGGCTGTGAAGCATTCTCACTGCAAAAGGTTGTTGAGATGCTTGAAGCAGTGATAGTCAGTTGGCAAGATATAGGGTGAATATGGAGGATGAGGTAGACAAGAAACAAATCTGAGCAATTTATTTAAGAATGTATTCCAATATCAAATGGCAAATATCGACAATGTGAAAACTGAAATTACTTTTGCATGAACCTAATAAAAGTATATGAATTATTTTGAGTCATAGCCTAATTTATTGAACTTTTGAAGCGTGGGTTGTGCGACATTTGGTTGGGTATTGTCATGGATCAGAATTGGGCCTTTTCTATTGACCAATGCCCACTGCAGGTATTGCAGTTTTTGGTGTATCTCATCAATTTGTTGAGCATACTTCTCGGATGTAACAGTTTTGCTGGGATTCAGAAAGTTATAGTAGATCAGACCAACAGCAGATAACCAAACAGTGACCCAATGACCTTTTTTTGGTGCAAGTTTGGCTTTGTGAAGTGCTTTGGAGCTTCTTCTCAGTCCCACCACCAAGCTGGTTGTCATATACAATCCACTTTTCCTTGCACATCACAATTCCATTGAGAAATGGTTCGTTGTTGTGTTCAATAAGAGAAGATGACACTTTGAAATGACAATTTTTTAAATTTTTGGTCAGCTCATGAGTCACCCACTTATTGAGCTTGAGCTTTTTCACCTTTCCAATTTGTTTCAAATGCTGAACGACTGAGGAATGGCCAACGATGAGTTCTTCGGCAACTTCTTGTTTAGTTGTAAGGGGATCAGCTTCGATGATTGTTCTCTTTTATTTTGGTTTGTGTGTTTTGGTTTTTTTGTTTTGTTTTGTTTTTTAATTATCATATTGTGGGGTACAGTTAAGGATTAGGTATACAAATATGCTTCGTCCAGACACCCTTGGTGATAAGAGGTGTCTCCCCATCCCCAGGCAGATATTGAGTACCGTTAATCCCATCCCCCCTCCCTTCCCCATAATTTCCCACCACTGTCAGTCATTTTCTTATAGTATTACGTTGGATGTTCAAGGTTCACTATATGAGTGAGAACATGTGATACTCCGATCTTTGATCATCAGGGAGATACAAATCAAAACCACATTGATTTTTTTTAAAAGATTATTTGAACAAAATCTTACTGTTTCAAAACATGGTCTTGAACAGGGATTCCCCAGCCCCCAGCCTGTAGACCAATACCAGTCTATAAACTGTTAGGAACTGGTGGCATAGCAGGGAATGAGGGAGGTGAACTGCAGGTTAGGGGAGCTCCTCCTCCTGTCAGATCAGCGACAGTATTCGATTCTTATAGGAGCATAAGCCCTATTTTGAGCTGCTTGCAAGGGATCTAGGTTGTGTGCAGAATAATAATTAGTCCTGGTTATCACACCAGAATTGCCTAGTTTTCTTTTAGATCACAATATGTCTTTGATAGATGAATTTATCATGTAATCAAGAGTGGAAAATTAATGGTAAATTGATGTTCTAATAAGAATAGAACAACTTGTTTTTCTATATTTTCACCATGTTTGCTAATGTCTATGTCTATTGGGCCCAAGTAATACTGGAAATAGCTTCTTGGGGTCAGTAATATCAGCCAAAATAATGAAATAGTAGCTGTGTCAGGAAACAACCTCACCTGACTTCTCTATTATTTGAGAGAGAATATAAAGTGACCTGCCCTCTCTAACATGATCTTAGACCAATTATCATAGTGCATCTCTCTCAAAAGGCCAAGATATCTTAAACCAATGCCCATCGATAAAAGCTTTTCCCATAAACTCACCCTATTAATTAAATCAAATGTAGCTTTTAAATTGATGAGCCCATAAAGATAAGTTGTTCTTTAAGCTTAGTATATCATCAATAAAGTAATATGAAGCAAAACAATGAGTAAGAATACTAAAACTTAAAAACTATGCTATCTACATTCAATTGCCACTTTGTGTTTCTTTAAATCAAAGACTAAGGTTGCTGAATAAAATTAAAATCAACCAGCAAACAAAAAACCCAGACAACTGGCTAACATCCAAAACATAAAATGTGGTTTCAGGTCATGTCTAAAAAATGAATTTGTAGAAAATAAAGGGTTGTTAAGCCAATATCAAAAGTGCTAGATAAAAAGATCTAATATTGTTTTAGAAAAGAGAGATTATATACTGATATTTTTAAATAGATAGCTTATCTTCAGCATCAACTTAAATTGTGGAGCATAGAAGGAAGCTAAAGCAAGCATTTCTGTTGCTCCAGAAAATTAACGCATATCTATTTTTTTATGCTAGTTTCAGAAATCTAATGCATGCAATAATGAATAAAATAATTTATTTTACTAATTTTAGCTTTTAGATGCCTTTCAATTCAGTATGTATTCTGAATTCCTGATATTTATTTGTATTAATTCTGGTGTTTCCTCAGAAAATTCTGAAACCTACCCAAAAAAATAGGAACAATGTTACTGAAGATTTCTGCCATTCAGATATTGTCTTCAATTTCTAGAAGGATGTAATATAAATGGAGTTAATTTCACCAAGCCTTAAGAAAAGCATTTCATTAGAACTGAATTTCAGATCGATAGTACTACTTATCTGGAAGACCAGTAAAACGTGACTCTGAATTTAACACATGCAAATAAGTATGCCCATCTTCTAAAAGTTTTACATTAATTATACAAATGTAACAGGTTAGGGAAAAGTACAGCTTAGATCAAGGCAAAACTTTTCTAGTTGAAGGCTTCGGATTTCATAATGTATTTTGATATAAGGTCCTCAGGAGCATTAACTTTTAATAAAAAATGTTGATGTTACTCCTCATAACCAAATAGTATGTTATGGTTAGGAAATAAAAGTTGAATTATCCCTAATCAACCAGTCACATTCTCTCCTTTGTGCATCATTGAAAATATCTAATATCTCAACAAACATTGCACTCAGTTCCTGAACACTTGTAGAGGGACAAAACAGTTTTGTTTTTTTTTAATTAGACAAGTGTAGAATCATCTTTTGGTTCCATTTCTGACAAGATGGGTGGCCTTGGGTAAGCTTATAATGAAAAGTAGTCAAATTTTTGTCAACTCAAAAATATCTTATTCACTCAAAGTCTTCTTGTTGAGCATAAGCATCTTTTCGGGTATCTGCTTGTGAATAGAACAGATATAGTCTCTGCTTTCATGGAGCTTATACTCCAATGGATATTTCTTATGATTTTTGTCTCCTATGTTTTATTGATTTAAATCTTTTGAAATTCCCTTTAGCCTAGAATCATATGTCCTCCATTCAAATTATGTATTATTGTCAGTTGTTAACCTCCATAAAAACCATTCAGATTTATGGTAATACTCAAAAAGCAGAAAATAGTTTGGCTTACAGAATTTTAGCAGGTTTATTTTTTTGAGTTTCTGCTTCCTAAGTCATCATAGGAATAAATGAGATAATATTTTCTGCTCAATTCAAAAAGATTTATGGAAATACCCCTTTTTATTTCTTGTTTCTAGCTTTTTGTCTTGTTTTCTAAGTTCTTTAATAATTTCTTAAAATAAAAATATTTAAATGATTATCTTTGCAGGCATTCATTTAGTAGCCCTATTAGCTGTCATATTTTTGAGTCTCTTAGGCTTGAATTGAGAGAATAATATTAATGATTTTATTATTATTATTATTATTATTATTATTAACTTACTAAGTGAATAGCAAGATTATGTTAGTAGTTGTGGAGTGTTCCCTACTTGCTAGACACTGTGTTAAAGAGTTTACAGGTATCACCTCACCTAGTTTGATAACCATCAGATGAAGTATCATTTTTGTTCCCATTTTACATATATAGCAACTGAGACTAAGGAAGATTAAGAAAATTTCTAAAAATTCTCCCGTTAATAATTGAGAATTTAACCCTGGTGATCAGATGGTAACTCTCTCACTTTTTTGTTACTTTACATTCTTGCTTCCCGCCTGGACTATTTTCAAGTTCTTGAGTTTTCCTTTTTCCTTTACATCCACTCTATTGCAAAGGATAGTCAGCTTTTAACATTTTTATTTCTTTTTTTAATATGTCACTTCTTTTGTATTGTCACAATCGTCATAAAGCAGGTTTTCATTAGCTCACTACTTTTTTTATTTTACTATTCTAGGTATTGACTTGCTGGCTAACTTAAGTTTCCTTCAAATTGCCACTAGATTAAGTAGCCTGAATACTCATTTTGTGTAGGTTCCTTCTATCTGCTTTTATAGTTTCTTAACACTCTACTTGGTTTTCAGTGACCCTCCTGGTTTTATCCCTGCTATATCCTCTGGCTTATCTCCATAATGGAATTCTTTACTTTACTAAAGTTGTTATGTTCACGTTATCCTATATAATTTTAACTTTGAATCTTCCCTTCTACATTTCTCATTTTGAGAAATGTCTTCTCCTAATCTGTTTGTATATTCTAACCAAAAAATTTGCCAAAGTCTAGTTCAAGCATGACTTCCTAAACTTTTTTCTTAAAAACAGCAGTTC
Source organism: Tarsius wallacei (assembly GCA_963574415.1). Taxonomy (NCBI): domain Eukaryota; kingdom Metazoa; phylum Chordata; class Mammalia; order Primates; family Tarsiidae; genus Tarsius; species Tarsius wallacei. The sequence goes on along the minus strand of CAUYQG010222496.1, from coordinate 16,985 downwards.
TAACTAGTTATGACTTTTTTCCTCAAAATTTATGCAATATTAACATTTTATTTTTGCATTTTATATACATGTTATTGTATAATTGGCATGATTGCTTCTCATTTACCTATATGATAAATATCTATTAAACACTAACATCAACAAGCCTTGTGTTCATTTTTGTAAGATATTCTAGAATGATTCAGATGATCCTCAAATAATTTTTTAACCAGTAGGGAAGTGTAAACTGTATTATACTTAAATACAAAAAAAATTAGAAAAACACCATATATCCCTATAGCTAACCAGTTGTTGTAAGATGCATTTTTGATTTATATCATATTTGTGTTGCACAAAATAATAAACTCATTACTTCATGATCAGAAGTATCCTAATTTCAGAATAGGCAGTGGATTATAATGCTTAAGCGTCTTCAAATACTAGTGCACCACTTTCTAGAAGTAGAAACTTTGGAAAGACAACTAACTTTTATATACTTAGTCCATTTGTAAAATGTGTATAATAATGGAGCTTACCACATAAGGATTGTTGGGAGAATGAAATGAGTTAATACATGCAAATCACTTAGAAAGTATTTGACATATAATAAGAGCTACATATTTGTTATTGCCATTATTTTAATTAGGCTTGATCTGAAATCATAAAGTGTGAAAAGAAATTCACATCTTAGAATTGATAACGTTCAGTTCAAAAATAATCCTATAGGAGGTGCAAGAGTCAAAAATATAGTTCAAGAGTCAATCTACGTCTAGCTGGGTGAATTAATACAGGTATATAGTAGCATTTGAAACTGACCTTGATGACTAGATGACTATTAACTTGTATTGTGCTTAAAAGATGTGAAAGCATGGAGTATGTAGAAGTAATTTGACATCCATGCCTTTTTTTTTTCCTTAGGGAGTATGTAACTTCTTTTTAGAGCAAAGTTTTTGCTCTGGATTTCTTTTTTAGAGTCTTAGGATCCAACAAAAGTAATATACCCATAGTAGGCCCCCGATAAAATTTTAATGAAATAAATTAGACATCATGCTGAAAACTACTGGAAATGTGCACATTGGTAATTATCTCTATGCAAATCATCAGATTTTCATCTTCAAGGCAATTAGTATTGTTAACAATGATTTGTGCACTGTACCAATTTTATAAAATGAAAACAAATGTTTGTAATTCTACAAAAGCTGAGGACTTATCTCTTTCAAAACAGCAGTTGTTTAACATGGGAATCTAAATAAACTAAATAACTAATGGTGAAAATTCCGGCCAAAGGGTAAGGATATTTTATTTGCCAAAATATATTACGGAAAAGGTTCAATTAGAAATTCCATTGTCCTTTTACTGGAGGTAGTTCAAACACAGTTTACCGGAAATATAAGTAATGAAAGAAAATGTGGACAATTATATACAGTTCTATAGAATATTTAAACTTTATATCTCACTTTTTACTATTTAAAAATACTTCATTATTCAAAATGAATAAATAATTTAATTTAGGATGACATTCTAAAATTTGCCGAAATTTTGACTTGTTATTTTTTCCTAGAGAGACAAAATTCAAATTAAATATAAACAGATATTCTCTTTTATTTAAATTTCTTAAGGTTAGCTGTTGTTCAGGACAAAAGTATTCAACAGAAGAGCTTTCTGTTTTCTTGGATCTTTTCAGCAGAAGTCTCTAAGTGTTTGATAATAACATTACATGTATATTAGAAAACTGAGATAGAATTCCTGTCAATTTCCTTACAGGAACATTACTTCAGATACCACCTTAGTATCTTAGACATCTTACATCTTAGGCATTCTGAGTATTCAGAAAACAATTATAACCACAATAAAAAAGAATTTAAGCTCACTAATCACTTCCTGTGATTAGTTCCCCTATGTAAGTTGAGGTAAAATGAATAATGCTATTTCCCTACACTGTGTCAATCAAATAGCTGTTTTTAAGAAGACATGATTATCTTTATAAATTTATAATAATAAACATTATTTTGTGCAGAGTGGACAACTAAAATAGTCTTTTTTTTTACATATTGTTGATTATTCATTTTAGCATAAGATACTTTAAATTTTTCTCCCAGATTTGCCAACATTTTAGAGATCTAAAACACTTCATCCTGCATTTCTGTGTAATATATGAATGCAGGACATTGCCTAAGAAGATGGAATACTAGATTTTTAGTATTGTGTGTAGTAGAATGTGTCCATCAGAACGATCAGGTGGCTCTGTTTTACCAAAGTTTATACATATAATACATTTTCAACATGACAATTTGTATTGCCATTTTAGCCTTGAAAGCTAAAGGCTTGACATGAATTATTTAAAATGTATAGAAAATGACTCATAATAATTCTTATTCTTGATGGTGGAAAATAAAGAAGACTGAATATTATTCTTTTCTGAAGAGAGGGAGTTTAAAGGAGATATCAGGAGTCCTCCAAAATAAAGAAGACTGAATATTATTCTTTTCTGAAGAGAGGGAGCTTAAAGGAGATATCAGGAGTCCTCCAAAATAGGTCTCTGGGGGTGGTCTGTTAGAACTATACTTGTTGGTTTTGTCAATGGATTTGTATTCTTTAGTCATAAATCGAGCACAAGTGCCCTTTGGATACCTCAAACGTTTCTTCTCCTGATTGACATAGCCTCCCAAATGCTGCTTTATACCAAAACAGAGAAAATAATCTCAATTAGACAAATTCCAAATATTAATATCCAGCAATCACATTCAGATTTATAGTACATATTCTGGTACCTTTAAATTTGCACAATTTCCTTGTCCTGCAATAAATTTTAATCAGATACTTTGTGCTCAGTTGTACTCTTGTCTGAAACCTTCCAAAGTGCTGTTGTTGCCAAGGAAACCATTTCCTTGTTATCTGTGCATTCAGCACTGTCTCACTGTCTGGCTCATTTTTCTTCTCTCTTTCCCTCTTTCCAGAACTCAACTGGAAGCTTTATGCCACTGTATTAGTTAAAACACATTGCTCTCCTCCTCAATTAAATGATGCAAAATTCAGTTTTAAACAAGGCTTCCTAGCCATATTATATTTTCATTTTTGGAAAAAGAGAAAAAATTTTTTTTTAAATCCACAACTTGTGTTCCCTGCTTTACTTCACATTAGGTAAGCTCAGAGGTGTATGAAGTCTTCTTTTTGATCTCCTATCTAGATGACTACTGTGAAAGTCTGAAACAAGTGTTTTCTGAGTACTTTTTAGCCCTGTCTCTTTGCATATATATTATCAAAAGAAAAAGGTGGAAAAAAGAGACACAAAAAATGACAGAGAACTTTAAAATGGTAAACTGGGTTATGGGTAACATTTTCTAAAAACTTCTTACCTGCTTACTCTCTCATAATCTTTTTACTCCCTCAAGTCTTCCATTGACAGAATGGCTTCATTTTCAGTCCCTTTGGAAAATGCAATCATGTACATTTTAATTAAGAAATAAGAATTCTCAGCAATCTTTTGATGAAAAGATTGATTTTCTTCTAACAAGCTATACAGTCTTCACACATTGAATAATACTACAGTAGAATATTGCAGGCATGGATAGTCTGTCCAGGATGTGATTATTGCCTATTGAAAATAAAGATAAAATTAGCATTTGATTGCTGATAAAGATAAAATAAAATCTGAGGAGGCTAAGAAGATGGCATCAGAGCCAGTCAGACTGTGCAAGTCTCTGTGTGGGTAAGTGAGTGTGTGGACAAATTTGCTTGCCTGTTTGTGTGTGAGTAGGTATGTGAGCGACTGACTTGAGTGGGGACACAGGAGCAACTGGCAAGGCTCTCCTAGTGAAGTGGCTAGTGCCACAGCTGCTCTGCTTGGACCCTAGCACTTCCCAGGGTGCAGAAGTTGGCAGACATTTCCTAAAATCAACAAAGCCCTTCATAGGAAAGAGCTGCCAGAAGCTACTGCTGGCTCTAGACTCTGTCCCACCACCACAGCGCAAGGCTGGACACTGGCAGCAGGGCCATGGAAGGAGTTCAAGGGAGCCAGAGGCAGAGTCCCACTAAAGAAGACAAGACAGGTACCCCACCACCATCCTGAAAGCTGGGCAGGGAAGTGCTCCAGCATGCTCACCATGAAGCAACAGACTCATTTTCTGTGACCAGTGGGTTTACTACTCTGGGATTGATCAACCCACAAACTCTGGAGCACAAACTCGAGAAAGCACAAACTCTGGAGAGACAGAATGAATGTGGAGTCTCAGACGCCCTACTCCCTACCCTGACCCAGTCACAGGAAAAAGGGTACAACCAGAAAAGAATGAGTAACTATCACCCCTACCCACCTCCCACCACCACCCTTCTCTCCCCACACCCCATCACCATTCCTCTCCATCTCCTCCCACTTCCTTACCGCCCTCCACCCCCTGCCCTGCAAGAGATCAGCAGTGAGTCTTAGGCTGATCCAACCCTCACCTCCCCAGCAATCCTCTGAACATCAGACCAACACAGTTGGGGCACAACTGAGAGGAACAAACCCTGGTGGATCCTGGATGGCAAGCAAGATTAGGAGGACTCTACTCTGGGATAAGCCTGAGTGGGGCACCCGCCACCAATACCTGGGCAGAAGACAACCCGGCACTTCTCCACCAGAGGGGAGCCCCCTGAATATAGGAAAGTGGAAGGGGAGGACTGACGCACCAACCCCCACCACCACTCCTGCCTCCCACCATGGGCCACTGGCGAGGGGAGGTTGTTTTGAACAACTCTACAGCACTGCAGGAGTTGGCAGTTAGACTTACCTGTGAGCAGCTGAGAGGAATAATCACAGAACCTGCCACAAGAGGGGTGCATAATGCCTAGAAATTTATTTTTTATTTATATTATTTTTTTTTTCATTTTGGTTTTCTTTTATTTCTTCTCTTGTTTTGGTTTTGTGTGTGTGTGTGTGTGTGTGTGTGTTTGTTCAATTTGCATCCCCTCCTTTTCTTCTTTTGCTTGTATGTGTGTGCGTGTGTGTGTGTGTGTGTGTGTGTGGCGCACGCGCGCATGTGTATTCAGTGTTCTTGTTTTGGGAGGTTTTTTTGTTTTTGTTTTTTCTGTTTGCTTTGTTTGTTTTTTGTTCTTTTTTCATTTTATTTTATTTTATTTTTTGCCTGTTCTATTTCATTCTACTTTTCTCTGCTCTCTTCATTGCTGTTACTTTATCTTGGACTTAAGGGGTACACACACATACCCATTGCATTCTCATATAGAGTAGTGACAGGATAGTGTGTCTCAAGGGGCCCATACCCCAGTCAGTGAACATTGTGACATGCAAATAGTTTCTGAATCTTAGCTCTCCACCCTCCACCTTATTTGAATCTCAAAACTGTAAGAGACAACAAAGCTTCCCATCCCCAGCCACGTTTCAAAATAGAACAAATTTCGAGGACCTTATCGAGGAAGAATAGAGGACTGTGCAAATAACAGAAGTAAAATCCCCTGCTACTACCAATGAATAATGGAATTAAAGAGAAAACAAAGAGATCTGTCACAAATGAAGAAAATTGATGAAAGAACACAGGCAATTCCCAGTGTAATGCCCAAAGAAGCAATGCCCCCAAAAATCCCATCTTAAAGCCCAAACAATGGAAATCATCAATGATTGGCTGCAGAATACAACAAGAATTAGAGAATGAATGGAAAGAGTAAATAAGATTAAAGAAAGACAAGATGCATACTGAAAGAACTTGTAACAGAGATTTTGGCCGTAAAAAAATTTCATCTGGGAAATAAATAACATGATGACAAACATGAAAAGCAGAATTAACCAAGCAGAAGAAAGAATCTCAGAGATTGAAGACCAAAACATGGAATTAACCTGATTTATTAAAAACATGGAAAAAAAAATTCAGTGAGAAAGAACAAAGCCTCCAAAAGATGTGCTGTTATATCAAGAGGCTGAATTTATGCCTGATCATATCCCAGAAGAAAAAAGGGAATCAGAGATCACCTTGGAACAAACATTCATTGAGGTTATCCAAGAACCAGAGATGCAACCATCTGAACACAAGAGATTCAAAAAACCCCTGCAAGACATCAAATGAGAAGATCAACTCATCAAAAAAAAAAAAAAAAAATCATTCAACACAGGAACACAGTTTTATAAAGCAACTGCTAAGTAAACTAAAAAAAAGTTATTGTCACCAACACTATCATAACAAGAGACTTAAATACTCCCACTAACAACCCTAGATAGTTCATCAAGGAAAAAAGTCAACAAGGTGACTAAGAACTTCAACTTGACACTTGACCAAATGAACTTAAAAGATACCTACAGAATACTCCACCCAACAAGCATGGAATATAAATTTTACTAATCACCACATGATACATACTCCAAGACTGACAACATCCTTGGCTATAAATTAAGCAGAAACAAATTTCATAAGATGGAAATACTGCCACGCACCTTCTCAGATGATAGTGGATTAAAAATAAATCTTGCCAACAACAAGATCCTTTCAAAAGCATACAAATACATGGTCGCTAAACATGCTAAAGAATTCCTGGGTCAAAACAGAAATCAAGAAAAAAATTAAAAGATTCTTGGAAACAAATTAAAATGATGAAATATCTTACCAACATCTCTAGGATGCAATGAAATCAGTGCTAAAGCCAGGCTCGGTGGCTCAGCCTGTAATCCCGTGCCTTGAGAGGCTGAAGTGAGTGGATTGCCTGAGCCCACGGGTTCGAGACCAGCCTGGGCAACTTGGCGAGACCTCATCTCTACAACAAAATAAAAAAATCAGCCAGGCATGATAGCACGTGCCTGTAATTCCAGCTACTTGGAAGGCTGAGGCGGAAGGATCGCCGGAGCCCAGCAGGTCGAGGCTGCGGTGGCCGGGAGTGGCCACTGCACTCCAGTCTGGGCGACAGAATGAGACTCCAACTCAAAAAAAAAAAAAAAAGAAATCAGTGCTAAGAGGGGAATTTATAACTCTACACAAACACATCGAGAAAAGAGAACTGGAAAGGCAAGACCACCAAAACCCTAACTTAAGCAGATGAATCCAGATCATCAAAGTAAAAGCTCAGATAGACATAATATCATAGAAAAAAAATCAGCAAAACAAAAAGCTTGTTCTTTGAAAGGGTAAACAAGATTGATAGACTCCAAGCCAGAATGACCAAGAAAAAGAAAGGAAAAGCCCAAATAAACACAATTAGAAATGGAAAAATTCAACTCACAACTGACCACATAGAAATACAAAAGATTATCAGAGATTATTATGCACAACTCCAGGGAAACAAACCAGAAAAAATTAATTAAAGTGGAAGAATTTCTGACATCACACAACCTCCCAAGGTTGAAACAAGAAGAAATTGAGACCCTAAACAGACCAATAACAATCAAAGACATTGACTCCACCATAAGAAAACTACCTACAAAAAAAAAAAAAAAAAGTCCTGGACCAGACAGTTTTCCAGTGAAATTCTACAAAAAATACAAGGAGGAGTTGATACCAATCTTATTGAAAGTATTCCATGCAATTGAGAAAGAACTCTTCCCAAATCATTTTAAGAAGCAAACATCACACTGGTACCCAAACTGGGTAAAGACCAACACAAAAATAGAATTACAGGCCAATAAACCCAATGAACATAGATGCAAAATTCTCAATAAGATTCTAGCAAATTGCATATAGCAACATATCTCAGAAATTATATACCATGACCAAGTAGACTTCCTCCCCCAAGATGCAGGGCTGGTTCAACACCCACAAGACTATAAATGTAATTCAATACATCAACAGATGTAAAAGCAAGAAGCACATAATTATATCATTAGATGCAGAAAAGACTTTGACAAAATCCAGCATCCATTCTTGATTTAAACCCTTAAACACTCCCTCTGGAACACAACTCAAAATAGTAAGAGTCATCTATAATAAACCCACAGCCAACATATTACTAAATGGCCAGAAATTGGAAGCATTTCTCCTGAAAACTAGAACAAGACAAGGCTGCAAACTCTCACCCTTCCTGTTCAACATTGTGTTGGAAGTCCTAGCTAGAGCAATCAGACAAGAGAAGGCAATCGGGGTATCCAAATAGAAAAAGAAGTTAGACTATCCCTCTTAGTGGATGATATGATCCTATATCTGGAAAATCCAAAGGAATCTGTCAAAAACCTCCTTGCACTGATAAAGAACTTTGGCAAAGTCTCAGGCTACAAAATCAACATACAAAAGACAGTCACATTTTAATACACCAACAACAAACAGGCAGAGAACCGTTTAAAAAGCACAATCTCATTCACTATAGCCTCGAAAAAAAAAAAAAAACCTTGGCATTTTCCTAACCAGACAAGTGAAAGACCTTTACAATGAAAACTACGAAACACTGCTCAAAGAAATCAAAGAAGACACAAACAAATGGGAAAATATCTCTTGCTCATAGATTGGAAGAATCAACATGGCTAAGATATCCATCCTACCAAAGACAATCTATAGACTCAACACAATACCCATTAAATTACCATCATCATTCTTCTCAGACCTGAAAATGACAATACAGAAATTCATTTGGAAAAACAAAACAACCACAAATAACCAAATCAATCCTCAGCAAAATAAACATACTGGGAAGTATCACACTCCCAGGCTTTAAACTTTATATAAGGCTACAGTAATCAAAACTGCCTCGTACTGGTACAAGAATAGGCATATAGACTATTGGAACATGATAGAGATTCTGGAAGGAAAATATCAATTTCTTAACCAACTCTTTAACAAAGCCTCCACCAACAACCACTGGAGATAGGAGAACCTATTAAGTAAATGGTGCTGGGAAAACTGGCTGACAACATGCAGAAGAATAAAACAGAAGAACGATTCCTACCTACCACCATACACAATAATCAACTCTCAATGGATCAAAGACCTAAACATAAAACCTAAAAATTTAAAAATCTTAGAAAATGCAGGAGACACTCTTACAGAAATTGAAAGAGGCAATCAATTCCTGATCAAAACCCCAAATGCCCATGTCAGAAGAGATTAGATAAAAAAGTGGGACCCCATGAAACTGAAAAGCTTCTGCAAGGCAAAAGAAACTATCAAGAGAGAAGGGAGACACCCCACAGAATGGGAAAAAAATATTTGCCAGCTGGATATCTGACAAAGACCTAATATCCAGGATCTACAAGGAGCTCAAATGTGCTGAAAGATAAAAAGCAAACAGCCCCATTAAAAAGTGGGCAAAGGACATAAATAGACACTTCACAAATCAAGATGTGAACAGCCAAACACATGGAAAAATGCTCAGCCTCACTAATCATCAGAGAAATGAAAAAATTTTTTAATGTATATTTTATATTATTATTATTTGTTTTTGTCTCATTCTGTTGCTTAGGCTGAAGTGCAGTAGCAAGCCCAAGGCCACTACAGCCTCAGGGTGCTGGGCTCAGACAATCCTTCCACTTCAGCCTTCCACATAGCTGGAACTACAGGCATGCACCACCACGCCCAGCTAATCTTTCAATTTATTGTAGAAATGAGGTCTCGCTAAGTTGTCCAGGCTGGTCTTGAACCCATGGGTTCAGTCAATCCTCATGCCTTGGCCTCCCAAAGTGCTTGGATTATATGTGTGAGCCACCATGCCCTGTCTGAGAATTCCAAATTAGAACCACACTGAGATACCACTTAACTACAGTAAGAATGGTCATCATTAATAAATCAAAAAACAACAGCTGCTGGCTAGGTTGTGGAGAAAAGGGAATGCTTCTACACTGTTAGTGGGAGTGCTAACCATTTCAACGTCTATGGAAAACAATGTGGCAATTTCTAAAATAACTAGAAATTGACCTTCCATGTGACCCAGCAATTCCCCTTCTGGGAATATAACCGGAGGAACTAAAATCATTCTACAAATAAGATACCTGCATATGCATGTTTACTGCAGCATTCTTCACAATAGCAAAAACATGGAACCAACTATGTTGCCCATGAAAAGTGGACTTGATAAAAAAATTGATGCATATGCATGATGGAATATTATGCAGCCATAAAGAAGGACAAAATTATGGACTTTTTAGCAACTTGGTCTTGATGGTTTAGAGTCTATCATACTCAGTAATCTATCACAGAAGCAAAGGACTGAGTACCACATGTTCTCACTCATAATTGGTTCCTGAGAATTTATCAGAATACTACAAGAAAGGGATTGGCAGCAGTGGGACACTGTCGGAAGAAGTAGGAGGAGAGCACATAGCATCAATAAGGGTACCTGATCCCAATCCAAGTGAAGTGAGGATCAATGGGAGACCCAAACGTCACCTCTACAATGACCACTTACGTACCTACTTCTGAATTGTACCTCAATTCTTTATAATAAAAAATAAATAAACAAAAAATAAAATAAGATCCAGGAAAATTTAATATAGACTTTTGATACATACATACATTATATGCATGCTACTTATCTAGTTACATTTGCAAGACCATAACACTATTTTAAGTACCAAATTAGACTTTAAAAATTTCAAAAATCACATTAATGATTTGCTTTTTCCTCAAATGCATACATACATACAAAGAAGTCAAACTCTGATGAACCGAAATCCAGAGGTATGACTTATTCTGGGTAGCCAAGTTTACCATAAAACAAATGATTGGTCTTCCTTTTAGAATATTTAGTTTTAGTCTGATTGAATTTAATTGTTTTGAAATGTAACTGTTTTTAATAGATTAACTTAATTCACACCAATTTTTTTCACTGAAAACAAATAGAAGTACTGGGAAAGTATTCATTTTTTAAACAAATACTTTTGAAAACTTCTGAGGACTGGGGGAGGGATGTGGGAGAATGAAAATTGAAGTTCCGGGTCTTCCAAGAAGAAAATGACTCTGGTGAATGCTTCAGACTTACATGTCAGATTTATGATTTTCTGGGTTCCTGCACCTCAGAGTAAAGAACTAAAAATTTCCCAGTCTTCAAAAATATAAAAAAAAGATTTGAATTACCTTGCCCTATGATTTAGAAACAAAAATAAATATGTAAATATCAGAAGGAAGGCAATAACATTTAGAGACTCAAATTATCCATGCATTTTATCAAAACATTTTATTGGATGTCTGACTTTCAATAAAAAAATCAACCTTGTAAAAAAAATTAAAATTGAAAAAAAATTAAGAATAAAAAATAATGAAAACAAACATTGGATTTATCAGACCAATTTTAAGATAACTAAAAGAAACGTTTAAAAATGAATAAATGATAAATAATTACATAGACAAGTAGAAGTTAAATATAAAAATAAAATAAAATAGAAATTTATTATTAAAATCTATAATATATAAAACCAAATACACATGAAAGGATGAGTTAAGGCAAATTAAATCTAATTTAAGAGAGAATTAATAAACTGGAAAACTAATCAGAAGAAATTGTGTAGACTGAAGCAAAGAAAGAAGAAAATGGAAATGTAGAAAATAATGTAAAAGACATATGAGATCCAAAAGTTCAATTCTGTACATAATTGGAGACCCAAGAGGAATGCATAGAAAGACTTAGAAGAAATATATGAAATAAAATGATGGTTCATAGTTTTCCAAAACACTAAACACATCAATGATTCAAAAAGGGCTACAAACACACTAAGTAAAATAAATAAAAAGAAAAACATATGTTGACATAACATAAAACTACAGAAAAGCAAAGAAATTAGAAAACCTTAAAAGCAGGAAGGAATTAAAAAAAACATACATATGAACAAAACTATTACAATAAAAGCTATAATAAAACTGGAATCCCATTTTTTAACAAAAACAAAGGAAGTCAGAGGAAAATTGAATTATATATTTTAGAGACTAAAAGAAAATTAATGCTAAGATAAAATTCTAAGCTCAGAAAAATTTCTTCTAAAAATTAGAGCAAAATAAAGATGTTAAAAACACAACAACACAAAGGGTAGATAATTAAAGCACATAATGCCAGGTTATCGTAAGGTTATTTCCTCATGGAAATAGTATATGTACTAATTTGTATTATATATTAATAAATCATTAATGCATGTTTTAATCTCCAGGGTAGCTACTAAAAATAATAAGCGTGTGTAATAATAATCTAACGGGCAATAATACCAAATGATAAATACCACGAGAAAGCTTAATTAAACCAAAATAGTTCAGTAATTGTCTTAATGGAGTAGAAATTTTAAATCAATGACAAAGATTGCCAGACAGATATAACAAAATTAAAAAAAAAAAAACTTCTTACAAGAGACATACCTGAAATAAAAATGTTGAAAGAAAAAAATTTGAAGAGAGATATTCATGAAACCCAAAATCAAATAAAGCTGGTAATGCTACATAAATATGAAATAAATGAAAACTTTATTGCAAGAAGAATGACAAGTTAAAGGACATCACAATGATAAAATATGCATTCTATAAAGAAGACATATTCATTTTAATTTGTATGCATGTAATAAAATATTTTTAATATTTACGAAAAAATATGCACACGCAAATCTATGATCAAAATGGAGAATTTTATACAGTGACTAAGAGAAACAGAAAACAAACAAAACAATGTGTTGGAATATAAATTTTACATGCAACAAATTTGTTTTCCTTACCTAAAGTTCAATAAGCATGTATCAATCACCTACCATATTCCAGGAAATATTTTAAGCTTTATATCTAGTAATTTAATGATCAGTAACATAGACAACTATCTTGATTACATTAAGCTTATATTCTAGTGGGCACAGAAGGGTAAATAATTAAATGAATGTGATCATTTTGAATGATAAATTCTATGAGGAAATTAAAACCAAGTAATGTAACAGCAAGTGGATAGATATGTAGTAGTGGCTTACTTTGACAGAAAATTCAAGAAAAAATTTTCTGAAGAGGTAACATTTGAGCAAAAACCTTTCTCCTTGCAGAAAGAACCAGACACCTTTAAACAGAATGTGCTAATATAAATTAGCAAATGTTTAACATAAAAAAGAACATAGATTTTGAATTTGATTAAGATATACTGGAGATGTTACTTTAAGGAAGCTGTCAAACCATCTTGGCTATGACCTCCAACCCTGCTAATCTCACAAACCTAGGAACAGCCACTGTTGCTTTGTTATTGTTGATGTTGTTGCTGCTGTTCTGTGCTGGGGCAGAGGAAGATATGCAGATACTCTTAGGGCGATTGAAATACAGTTGTCTCTCTCATCCTCACATGAACTATTGAAATGTTTTATATTTCTGGACCAACAAAGGTTATGCTTTTGAGGTACAATAGACAATTAGTTTCTATTTCTGTGTGATTGAGCTACACACAGTTGGAAATATCATGGAAAGTGGGTTGGATAACCATATTCTTTCTGGTTCAATATAGCTTTCTTGTTGTTAGTTTTCTTGTTGTTCATTGATGAATAAACCAGCAAACCTTCATTGCCTCTAATTCCAGCTTTTTAAAAATTGTTTTCTCTATTACCTTGAGGTTGGGAAAGAAGAAACTACAGAAATCCCTGCCCTGTGGATCTCACTCCTTTTTCTGACTTTGATGTAAGAGAAACTCTTCACTTGAGGTGAAATTAACTAATACTGACAGAGCTCATGATTTTATTTTTGTGGGAGAATGGGGATGGAACACACCAAGGAGGAAGTCAAATATCAATCAATAGTTGTAACAATGATTGTCTTCAAGTGGTAGGACATTGTATCACTTAACATTTTTTTTCCTTCTTGTCACTATTTTCTGCATTTTAATAAGGAACATATAGTGCTTTCATAATAGGAAAAAGAAGGACAAAATGTTACAAATTAAAAATGAAGAAATTATCCAGGAAGTATTCTTAAGTTGCTAAAAGTGAGAAGGCAACAACAAGAAAGTAAAAACATAAATAAAAACAAATATCAAAAGGTTACTGTTGTTAGCTGCCATGGACTCAGTTCCTATTACTGGTGATCAGTTGGCAACTTTCCAAGCACCTCAAGGTGAACACATGTTTTGATGTAAAGAAAAGGAAACTGCATTGTTACTTAGACCTTATTGTTTTGTTCTCTATTTTGTTTGCCATCAACAGGCAGTTCTTAGTTGAGAAGCCTCACCAGTGAACCTATACACTTTTATTATTTTGCCCAGTGACCTGAGCAAAACCTATCCTTCAAGTCTAGTTATCAGTTCTTTGATGCTTGTCAGTGTTTGGTACCCCAGGGTGCTTACGTGGTATATGCCAAAGAGGTTCTTTTGCTTTCTCCAGCTAAATCCATGTTCTGAACTGACCCTGAAATCTGAAGATCCTCAAACGCTCTGAAGAGGCATGTGTCTTAACATGCACATTAATGTACAGAGGTGCACACAGACAAATTCAGAAATCTGGAAGTAAAAGGAGTGTAAAGAGGGAGGAAAAGAGGAGAAATAAGAAAATAGGAATAAGTAAGAGTGAGATAAAAGGAAAAACTAGACTTAAATAAAGTACAAGAATATCTATCACCAAACTGCAATTTTGAAATAGAATTTATATGATAATATTTGTAACTATATTTAAAAAGATATAGTATAATAGAAAGAAAGCATACTAAACCTTTTTGCTTCTGTTTAGCTTTCAAGTATTTCATTTTCATGTCATCTCTCTTTTTTTTTTTTCTTTGGGTTGGAGTCTCACTCTGTCTCCCAGACTGGAGTGCAGTGGCCGCTTCCGGCCACCGCACCCTCGACCTGCTGGGCTCGGGCGATCTTTCCGCCTCAGCCTTCCAAGTAGCTGGAACTACAGGCACGCGCTACCAGGCCCAGCTAATTTTTTATTTATTGTAGAGATGAGGTCTCGCCAAGTTGCCCAGGCGGGTCTCGAACCCACAGGCTCAGGCAATCCACTCACCACAGCCTCCCAAAGCGCTGGGATTATAGGCTAAGCCACTGAACCCGGCTTAATGTCATCTCTTAAGACAAAATTTATACAATATGTTCCCGGTGCCATTACTGATGTCATTTCCAACCAACACTGAATAATAAATGTTTTTTTTTCTCTAGAGAACAATAAAACAATTTTAGATTTTTATAGGTTCTGACTCTTTTTTCCTAGGTATAACATTATCTCTATAGGGATTTTTATATACAAGTACAGGCCCAAGACAATAAACAAACAAAAATACAAACCATAAAGTGACAGAAACAAATATTAGAAATCCCTCTAGCTTGACTTTGAAAATTGGAACTTCATTGCTGTTATCACCTAGAGTCCTGCTAGTTTAGTTACTCTTGTCCTATTGACTTTGTCCGGATGAATAATTTTTTTGTCAGTAGAACTACTAAGATTCACTTTAGAAAAGTATAAAAAGCCACTCTGGCCAATAAAAATATGCTATGCCTTTAAAATCAGACATTGAAAAGCTAAGAAAAAGGCAATCTGTGGAGGCAGGCACAATTATAAATAAATAAACTGTAGGAATTAATCATGAACATTCTTTACCTGTGCTCGAGGGGATAAAGCTATTCTCTTAGTCTAAGTGTATTTCAGAGTGAGAGCAGACCTCTGAGAGTGCCAAGACGGATCGCTGTGCTGCTGGAGCCATTTTTAAAATTTTATTTTACTGTGGTAAGAACACTTAGCATGAAATTTACCCTCTTAGCAAATTTTTCAGTATATTATACTTTATTGTTGACTCATGGTACATTGTTTACTGCAGATCTTGAGCATTTATTCATCTTGCTTTTCTGAAACTTTATGCCTGCTGATTAGTGGCTCCCCATCTCCTCTTCCCATCCCTTGGCAACCACTACCACTCTTTGATTCTATGAATTTGACTGTTTCAAATGTCTCATATAAGTGGAATCATGCACACTGTCTTATTTGACTTAGCATAATATCCTCAAGCTTCATCCATCTTGTCACATATTGTAAATTCCCCCTTTGTTTAGTGACTGAATAGTACTGAATATGTATATCACCTTTTCTTTATTCACTTATCTATTGATGAACATTTAGGTTGTTTCCACATCTTCACTGTTGTAAATAGTGCTCTAATAAGCTTAGGATTGCTAATATTTCTTTGGACTCCAGATTTCAATTCTTTTAGATAAATACCCAAAAGTGGAATATCTGAGTCATATGGTAGTTCAGTTTTATTTCATTTTATTATTTAAAAAAAGAACCATTTTGCTTTCTATTGTGACTGCATCATTTTGTATTCCGATCAACAGTGTACAAGTGTTTCAATTTTTACACATTCTAATCAACACCTGTCTTTTTTTTTTAATGACAAAAGCCAGTCTGATAGGAGTAACATGATATCTGATAGTAGCTTTGCTTTGAATTTCCTTGATCATTAGTGGAATTGAGCATTTTTTTGTTTTGTTTTGTTTTTTTCATATACCTGCTGGCCATTTTCATGTCTTTGGAGAAATGTCTAAGTTTTTAGCCTATCTTTAAGTCACTTATTAGTTGTTTTTAGTATTGAGTTGAAGGAGTCCCTTATATATTTTGGCGGTTAACCCTGTGTAAAATATGCAATTTGCAAATATTTCCTCCCATTCCTTAGGTTGACTTTTCAATGTGTTGATTTTTTTCCTTTGCTGGGCGGAGGATTTTAGCTTTATTTAGTCCTGCTTATTGACTTTTGCTTTTGTTGCCTGTGCATATATAGTCAAATCTATAAAATTGTTGCCAAGACCAATGTCTTAAAGTTTTACCCCTGTTTTCTGCTAGGAGATTTATAGTTTGGAGTTTTACATTGAAGTCTTCAATCTGTTTTGAGTTGATTTTTCACTATGATGTAAGATGACTCCAATTTTATTTTTTTGCATGTCTACATCCAGTTTTCTCAACATCATTTGCTGAAGAGACTGTCCCATCCCGTGTATTCTTGGCATTTGTGTTGAAGATCAGTTGACCTTGTATGCATTGATTTGTTTCTTGGCTATCTATTCTGTTTCATTGGTGTAGATGTTTGTCTATGCCATAGCTTTGCAATATGCTTTGAAATAAGAAAGTGTGATGCTTCCATCTTTGTATTTTGTTTCTTTTCTTTTCTTTTTTTTTTTTTTTT
>CAUYQG010222472.1:0-14564 GCA_963574415.1 Tarsius wallacei | reverse complement strand
AATCCCGCGCCTTTGGGAAGCTGAGGTGAGTGGATTGCCTGAGCCCGCGGGTTCGAGACCTGCCTGGGCAAGCGAGACCTCATCTCTACAATAAATCAAAAAATTAGTCGGGCATGGTAGCATGCGCCTGTAGTTCCAGCTCCTTGGAAGGCTGAGGCGGAAGGATCGCCGGAGCCCAGCGGGTCGAGGCTGCGGTGGCCGGGAGCAGCCGCTGCACTCCAGTCTGGGTGACAGAGTGAGACTCCAACTCAAAAAAAAAAAAAGAAAACTGATAGAATTTGGACAAAGAGTGATAGAAGGAAAATGCCTTCAGAGAAAAAAAGAATTGAATAAGCAGAGCCGCAGAGAATCCCAGGATTTCTTCTGAAAATAGCATCTGGCCAGTTTAATAAAGGCATGTGAATAGAAATAGAAAATATAATAATAAAATTGACATAGCACCGCAAGAGACCCCCAATATCGAAATCTTGAGCAACAAGAACAAAACTAACTGCATCACACTTCCTGATTTCAAATTGTATAACAAAGCTATAATAATTAAAACAGCACGGCACTAACAAAAAAACAGACACATAGACCAATGGAACAGAATAGAGAGCCTGAAAATAAACCTGTGCTTATAAAGTCAATTAATTTTCAACAAATTAATGTATTTTCAACAAATACATCAATAAATAAGTTGATTTATTTTCAACAAATCAATGAGCCAAGGTGTCCAGTTTACCAGCTAGAATCCAGTCACTTGCCCCAAGCCTAAGTTCAAAGGAGACTGAGAAATGTAGTCTCACACTTTTATCAGATGAACATCTCTTTAGATTTTATCACAGATGTGCACAGAAAGAAACATACAAAATAGAAAATGACTTATATACTTAAGGAAGTGCAGATGAAAAAGGATAGCCTCTTTGATAAATGGTGCTGGATATCCACTTGTAAAATAATGAAATTGGACCCTTATCTTACATCATACACAAAAATCAATTCAGAATGAACTATAAAGACTTAAACATGAGACCTGAAACCGTAAAACTCCTAGAAGAAAACACAGGGATGTTACTCTTGGCAATGACTTTTTGGATATGACCCCAAAAGCATAAGCAACAAAAGCAAGAATAAACAAATGGGATTTTACAAAACTTAAAAGCTTCTGCACGGCAAAGGAAATAATCAATAAAATTAAAATGTAACCTATGGATGGAATGGAAGACTACATTAGCAAACCATATCTCTGATAAAGGGTTAATATTCAAAATCTACAAAGAACTTATACAACTGAATACCAAAAATCAAGCAACTTAATTTAAAAATGACCTAGGACTTAAGTAGATATTTCTTCAAAGACGAAATATAAAAGGCCAACAAATATATTAAAAAGTAATCAACATCACTAATTATCAGGAAAATATAAATCAAAAACACAAAGAACCATCACCTCATTTTGATAATAGCCATTCTATTATCAAAATGAGGAACGATAAACAAATGGGATTTCACAACGATAACTAGTGTTGGTGAGAATGTGGAGAACAGGGCCTGGTACTCTGTTGGTGGGAATGAGAATTGGTACTGCTGTATGGAAAGCAATGTAGATGTACTTCTTAAAATTAAATACAGAACTGCTATCTGATCCAGCAATTTCACTTCTGGATATAAACCCAAAAGTATTGAAATCAGGATATTTAAAAGATATCTGAACTTCCATGTTCACTGCATTATTTATAATAGCAGAGATATGGAAACCACCTAAATGGCCACAGACAGAAAAACAAGTAAAGAAAAAGCAGTATATGCATACAATGGTATATCATTCAGCCTTAAAAATGGAAATCCTGTCATTTGTGACAACATGTACAGACCTAGGGGGCACTGTGTTAAATGAAATAAGCCAGACACAGGAAGACAAATGCCACATGATCTCACTTATAGGTGGACTCTAAAGTAGTCAGCCTACTTTAGAGTGAGGATGGTGGTTGCCAGGGCCTGGGAAATTGGGGAATGAGGAGATGATGGCTAAAGGGTACAAAGTTTCAGTTATGCAAGATAAAAAGTTCTGGAGATCTATACAGTGTAGTGCTGATAGCTATCAGTGCTGTGTTGCATACTTAAAATGCCAAGATCTTATCTTATGTTAAGTGTTCTTAACATATTTAAATAATAATTACATTAGGGGCAAGAAGAAACTTTGAAAGGTGATAGTTTCATCAGTGTACACTTAACTCCCAACTCATTGAGATGTATACATTAAATATGTATAATTTTTTATGTTAATCACACTTCAATAAAGTGATTTAAAAAATAATCCAGTTAACATCGAAGCAGGATATTTATATATCCTTAGTTCATGCCCAAATCAGTAGTAGACCCACCATTTCACTTTACCTTTGCCAAATGGATTTAAAATTCTGCAGACTCTAATTTATTAAAATTTACTACCCAAGTGAGAATGACAGTTATTTCTTTCCACTTCTCAGTATGGGACCACAGTTTTATGAGAATGCTTGCCCTCTGAGCTCAGCAAGGAGCATGTTATAATTAGATGAGTATTACAATAGAGACTCTGTTAATGGGATTTTTGAGAAATAGTAAAAGAAAACCTACAAGAGTGTCTCCATTAGACTCTACATGAGTAAGGGAAACCTGTCTTAGGGGACCACTAACGAAATCAGCCTGAGTTAGTTAACTGAAGGTCAAACAAAATGACATGATAAGCCTTGGGGGATACTGTTAAAGTAATCATCGCAGATAAGGGACTGACTGACTGTCAAAGGTGTTTATGCATATTTCTAATACAAAAACGAAGGTGGGAATTAAAAGAGCAGAGATGAAGTTTTTTATAAATTTAAATACCACCTATCAGTGAACACTATTAAATTACATGTTTTCTATAGATTGAACGTGTGAAATCACATAACAGCCTCTAATGGAAGCACTCCCATATATAGTATTTAAAATTATTCTCCCTTGAGATCAAGTCGACTCTACCTACATTTTCAAGTACATGTTTTTTTCTGAATTTATACAAACACAACCTAATTGTTTAAAAACTGAAAATATAAAGAATCATAAGAAGATAAAGCACATATAATGCTACAATTCAGGAAAACTCACTCCTAACATTTTTGAATGTTTTTCTATTTAGTATTCATATATATCATGTTTATGTATCCATTATAATAGTGTAGCTCTTTAACTAGCCAGTGCTATTCATTGAATATTTTTAAATTGATTAGTCTTTTTTTCTTTGACTTACATTTTTTTTCATTATCTTGAAAAGATCATGTAAAGCAGCCTTAGAAATAATTGCAGAAACTTTCATCTAATCAGTCTGAATTCCCTCTGAGGGAAGTTAAAGAAAATGAAGTCAATTATTTCTTAGTTATTCAGCACAAGTCAGTACTGTCCTTGTTAGGATAAAGAAAATAATATTCTCAAAGAAGAGGCAGCACAGATGGGAAATGAGGAGTGTCATATTGGTTAAAACCTTCATTCTCAGTGGAACAGCCTTTTGGCATTGTGGTTTCCTATAACTGGAGAATCCGCTAAATATTCTTCAGTTATATGAGGACAGGACAAGCAAGAGCAGGGGATGAGTTAGGGCTTTATCACTTCTTCCTTTTGTGGATTTCTGCCTCAGAAACTAGACTTACTGGAGTGAAGCTCTCTGCTCATGTGCACTAACCTTTCCAAATATTCAACTCCTGTCCTCAAGATAAAAAGGACTCCTTATGTGTATGCTCTTTTCCTAGTACTTACCTTTAAAAAACCACAGGCAATTGACATTGGTATTCAAAATGATATGACTTTAGGATTTTATTCTGTTCAATGTTTGCTAAAATTTACAGCACCGAGGGAAAAAAATAACAGCGTTGCTGCAGCATTTTTTTTTTCTGTTTGACTGGAAAGAAGCAAGCAACTTAACTAGAAGGAAAAAAAGCTAGGCATTATGAAGGTGAAAAGATATTGTTCTAGTGCAGTTGTTCATCCCAATAATAGAAAGACGGTAGGATGATAAATAACAAAACATGCTTTTTACAAAAGAAATGGCATAATATTCAGTAAAATAGATGACCATGGAATGTTGGAATTATGCAGAAATAGGACACATTGTACATTATAAATGAGATGAGTGAATTTGCCAGGTAAAGCATGTTTCTCTGGTCCATTGGTCTCATAATGACATTACAAACTTTTAGGCATAAAGAAAAAATGAAATTGATCTAATAGCATTATTCTGTGTAGTGTTCTAACTGATTAGACACCTTTTCAAAGTTAATCACTTAAGCACATGTGCTTCTAATACCTCTGTGCCCTCATAGACCCTTTTCCTTTCAAAAGGTTAGTCTAAAATAATGAAGAGTCCCAAATATTCTGAAAACTTCTTTTTATTGTTCTGCCCCATCACTTTAACTCAGTCTAAGCTCCCAAGTCCATATCTTGAGATGCCTGTCTCTAAAATATCTATTGAAAACTTTCACCACAACTACACCACTTGGAAAACAGTAGGATATTTCTCTTTCACCTAAAGCCTTGTGCATTTCACATTCTACTCCCATTATGGCCAAAGTTAAAGATTGTATTGGTCCACCAATGCCTGATTTTGTAGCTATCAGGTTTTTAAAAATGTGTTTTAATATGTTTACTAACTTACTATATACTTCTGGCTTGTGGATTTTTCCTGGCAGTACTAAATTTACAAAGTAAAATATTTGAGAAAATGTATCACATTTTAAAAGTCATAAAAGCAATTAGCTGACTATTCGACTAAACTGAATGTTACAACAAAGCAAAGAGCATGCAAGTTTAACACACATATTTTATGAGATTTATTAAATACTAACTGTATACTAGTCTGGAAATCTTGATTAATTGAATGGGATCGGTGTTCTTACTCAGTTTTTCATGACAAGCAGTCATCTCTGACCACAGGAAACAGCAGCATAAAACAGTGCTGCTGTTTCTTGTCTTAGAAAAATAAAACTGTTTTTATAGCTGATTTGTGTTTAGTTATAAAACAAGTGACATATCCAGTGACAGGTAACTCTTGCTATCTAAAAGAGAATGCTTTGTTTATTTTTTTCATTAGTTTCTTCTATTAGCCTACACACAGCACAGCATATCTGTCATCCTTCTACTGTGTTCACTGATATATCACTAGCGCTCAGATTAGTACTTAGAAAAAAATAATTGCTCAATAAATATTTTTGAATCAAACAATTTTATGAAAAATATTAATCTACCTGTCTAGATATCATCTAGTTCATTTACTTCTATTTTAAAATGGAACTGAATGTAAACGGATAATAAATATTTACTATCTCTTGTTCTTCATGGCAAGGTGCTTTAAGCCCACAAAAAACAATTGTTCATGTGCACCATTAAAATAAAACTTATCTAGATGTTACCATGTAACAACCAATTCTAAAGCTATCTTTTTTCCAGTTTCCCAAGCTGACTTCTTCATGGCAATTGACCATATGAAGTATCCTTTGCTCTTGAAAACTGTCCTAGAATTATAAAATTATAA
Source organism: Tarsius wallacei (assembly GCA_963574415.1). Classification (NCBI taxonomy): domain Eukaryota; kingdom Metazoa; phylum Chordata; class Mammalia; order Primates; family Tarsiidae; genus Tarsius; species Tarsius wallacei. Next base: position 9,040 of record CAUYQG010222472.1, on the reverse strand, counting down.
AATGGGAAAGGATCTTTATTTCTCTCCCCACTCTCTCTCACTATAACTCCATAGTGACTAGTGCCTTCTGAGAATCTATTTAATAATTGGTTTAGGGAGTGATTATAAACATAGATTCTGGAATCTAATTGCCTAACTCAAATTCTGTCTCCCTTAGTTACAAACTCTTCTGCGCATGCTCCTTAACTTCTCCTTGGTGACCACAGACCAATATAACTTCTGTAAAATGAGGAAAATTACTTACTTCAAAGGGTTTTCATGAGTACAAAATAAACTACACCATACAGACTCTATAAAAATACTTGGCTCATCATAAACACTCAGTTTGTACTAATTATTATGAGATATTAATTGCTCCTAAACATATTTTGTTTTCACATTCTCCAATTCTGGTTAAGGTATCACTATCCATACTATTAACTCAGCAGAACAATTAGTCACATTCAATTCCATTTTGTCCCTCGTCTTATCCAATCAGCTACAAAATACTGTCTAAATCTGCTCAATATTCTCTTCTCTAAATCTAACCCTCATTGGCTGTTGCCTACAGTTTTGCAGATGTGATTATGGTTGTGTAACACTGGTTAGATATTGGTGAGGGGTAGAAACTACTGTGTGAAGTATCAGAGGTTGTTCTCAAATTATTTCATTTCATTCTTTAAGCAATCATGTGAGTTATTGTTTTTCTCCCCACTCAATAGAAGAAGTGCCTAAAACTCAGATCACCCAATTATCTTGATCCAGGTAACACAGTCAATAAATATAAGAAGTGCCAGAAGTGGAATTTCCCTTTAATATTAGGTTATATGACTTTGTTTCTTAAGCATTCTAGCAATTTAAACACCTTAGGAGGAAAAAGAAAAAAATATTAGAGGCTATTTTTTAAGGAAAATTGAAGTTATAAATATGCCCTGGAGTTAAAATAACTCAATAAGAATATGGTAGTTGGATTAGATAATGAAACTGAAACCTCTCTCAGTTAAGCTAGTCTTTATCTAAAAGAAGTTGATTGCACACTAGCTCGTGAAAGCCGTTGGCCCTTATACATCATGATATACAGTGTTTCAACTAATTATCTCACTAAATTTAACCAATAAAACTCTGTGAAGCAAATGGACTATCAAATGCCACTGCAGGCACTAATCACTGGAGTGCATGAGTATATTTACTGTGGTATGGACCGTGAGGTATTGGCATCTATCTGCTGTGTTTCTTGAGCTCTAAAGCAGGCAGACAAGAAGCAATCTGAATAGTTAATTCCAAAATAACTGAGTAAAGTAAGACCACATTCTAAAATGTAGACATTTGCAGCAAAATGGTAAAACCCAATCCAGAAATTGACCACAAAGCCTTTAGATATGCTTTTAATATAAATTGTGGCTTTACTTCATAAATAGCATTTCATGATATTATGTCACATCAGGCAATCAGTTTTTTTCTTCAAGAAAATGCTTTAAAACTTTAAAATGAACTATATTCAGTCTCTTCTCCATGTAAAGCAAGATAAATAGAAAGACTCTTTTTGATATGGCACTTGGTATTAGTTTAAATCGAATATTCACTATTTGAATTTTATTGCAGCAGATGTCCTCAGCTACCTAATTATTTTAGCACAATTTGGCACATATATAATTGTAAAAGATCTTGTATCTAGGCAAAGCATTTAATTTCCTACCAAATTAATCCCTTTGGAACATTACATTGGATGTCATGGTGATTTAAAAAAAAAAAGACTCTTTCATAACAGCTAGATGCACAAGTAAACATCCAGAACTCTGCAGAAATGGAAGATCTGAATTTATTTCCTTTGCTATATATGGTACAGATTTCCTTATTACTAATTATGTGCTCTTTCTAAGCAGGGAAATTTTTAATAACAATTTCTGCTATGCCCATTACTCTTTAATTCTGCATTTTTCTGGTCACTTGTTTGAAGAAGACATGCTTTTTCTTGGTCCTCAAAGGACAATGGATGTGTCTGGATTCATAATTCTATAACAATATGGTCAGGAAAAGGGATGATTAAGGAACTATATCAAATTTTGTTTAGTTAAATGGCACATACCACAATATGTGTTTTTCAGTAATTACGTAGTGAAAGTAAATATGTCCCAGTTACTATTGATGTGTAACCAAGCACCCCAAAAATGTTGGAATAAGGCAGTCATTTTATTATGTATACAGATACTGTGGATCAGAAATTTAGACATGGCATAGCAGAGATGGTTTGACTCTGTTCCATGATGTTTGGGCTTCAGCAGGGAAGACTCAAAGGTTAGGGATGTCTTAATGGCAGAAGGTCATCTGTAAGTTCTTTCATGTGTATGTGATACAGGCTGAAATTCCTAGAAGACTGGAGACTCAAATGGGACTGTTGACTGAAGCAGTTATGCAGAACCTTTCTTAATAGTTTTAGTTTTTCTTAGCATAGCAGCTACTTTTTAAGGGAAATTTCCCAAAAGGAAGCATCTAGAGAACAAACATGCCTCAGAATCATCTCTCTAGAGAAATAAAGAGGCTGGAAAATTTAACCACCTACACTCATACTCTTGTTTGAGACTTGGGCCCAAACTGTTAAGGACTACACACCTATCCATTGCTGTTGTTTGCAGTAATCATTATTGCTTTGCCAAGAGAACCCTTAGGCAGAAAATAGAGACTCAATCTGGCAGAGTATGTGAGAACAGTGTACCATAGCTGCTGGTGGTGGGCTCAGTGTGGAGCAAAGGAATATGGAGTGGAGTATCAACATCTGCTCCATCTTATTTTTTCATTGATAATTATTATTTTATACATGTATTGCATGCACATAGTTTAAGACAAGGAAATAATCTAAAAGGCTTATAAAAATAAAAAGAGAAAAAGAGTGTTGCTTGCTCCACCCTTTTTTGCCCTCAGACTTCATCACTCTAGAGACGATCATTTTCAGATTTTAGTATTGTCTTTATCTATTTATCTCCATATTTCTAAATAATAAGCATCTTGAGATTTATCTTGATTTATCAGTCTTATAAGAGTGTATTTCTTTTCTATGATGGCAATAAAGTATTTAACATTTTACACCATCCTACCTCCAATTTCCCTCCTTGCGTTTTTCTAATATAACCATATCACAATTTGGGGATAACTTGATATTCATATTATTTGACATTATGATGTTTTTCTATTACCTAGAGCAGTAATATGTAATGATCATAGATTGTTGCTTGTACGTATTTTAAAATTTCTTATTTAAATTATGAAATGTATAGGAAAAATGCTTTGTTTTCTTATATGTTTATGGTTAATTCTTCCCAAACACAAAGCACAAATTCCATAAAATGTATTTCAGCAACATTGTCTACACAATTAAGCAGAACAATTCTATCTTCTTTATGAAGTTTTTCTTACTAGTGATTCCTGCCCTCTTCAATCTTGGCTAGCTTATTGCATAATAGTCATGCTGAGATTTCCCTTTGCCTTCATCTGGGGGCTTCCCTCTTCTTTTCACCTGAGTCAGATCATATTGTGTCCTGGCTCCTGGACCTCCTCCTGTATTCCTCCCTCTTAATTTGCATCCTCCAGTAGCTTCCTAAAAGTTTTCATGGGTGGTAAATTGATACACAGGTGGGAAGATGTCTTTATTTCACCCTCATGTTTGATTGCCAGTTTAAATAATTATAACTTTCTAACTTAAATATAATTTTGCTACAATTCAGAATTTTGAAAGTATGCCCAAATCACCTTCTAGTTTCCAGAAGTTAGTACTGGGAATTTCTGTGTCATTTTAATTTCTAATCCTTTATAAGTCACCTGTTCTAATACATTTGTTCTTCTCTTATTTTTATTTTTCTTCCTGAAAACTTCCATGTTTTTCCCTTGTTCTTGCATACTGATATATTATATGATGATGGTATTCAGTGTGATCTTTAGTATTCTTTTTCCTGCTCAGTGGGTCCATTAATATTACCAAATAAGCCTCTAATTTCTGATAAATATATTTGTCTCTGTCATCTGTTTCTTGTATTTGTTAAAAGAATACCCTTCCAATGATTTTCTCCTCATCATTCTCTTCCTGTAACTTTTCCAAATTAGATATGAACTTTCTGATTTGACCCTTTCATATTCCCGGTTCTTCTTCCCACATCTTTGATGATTTTTTTCCTCCATTGGAGATATTTTATTGACTTTTAATTTTGGTGTTGATATTCTAATTGTTGAAAAAATTTTTTCTTCATATGTATCTTTTCCCAGTTCCATTTATACAATATCTCAAATAAATGTTATTTCATCATTTTCTCTTATTTCTCTGAATATATTACCTATATTTATTTGAAGTCCTTTTCTTGTGCCTGCATGATTTTGCTTCCTACAATATCATTTTTTTTGTTTCACTTTATTTTTTTCTCTTCCTTTCATGTTACAAGCTTTCTCAAGTATTTGCTACCTTTGCCTATTTATAATAATAATGAGGGATTGATTGCACACTTTAATTGTATCAGCAAAAGAAAAGATTCACTTAAGGATTGCCAGAGGGTAGGTGAGAGTTTAGAGGAATAATATCTTGTTCCACAACTGTTAAATGCCAGAAAAGAACTTTTCCACTTAGAATATGTTATTAAACTTCTGGAGATCCTTGAAATTTTTGACATTTAATACAAAATTTAGGCTTTAGTACATTTCAATGTTTAATTATTATGGGTATAGTATTATTGTATATATTTATGGGGTACAGACATACAATGTGCAGTGATCATTGTATCCATCACCTTAAGCAATTAACATTTAATACATTTTTTTTAGAAGGAAGAGCCATAGAGTTAATCAGTTCCTAAAAGTTAACATAACTTCAAAAATTAACTAGTCTTCAGTTATAAGATGGTGGAAGTTTAGCTCAGCTAATAAAATGGCAGTTGGCTTTGAGTAATACATTGGTGTAGAAAGTACTAGAAAAAATTACAAATTAGTGTGTCTTTTGCTCTTTGATTTTTTATTTTAACAATTTTTTTAAAGTTTTATTTTGTTTTAAATTGATACATAATAAATACACATATTTGGGGGGTAGAGTGTTTATCAGAGGCTGAGGGGAATAAGGAGAGGGAGAAATAGGAAGAGCCTGGTCAATGGGTACAAAGTTACAGTTATATAAAAAAATAAATTTTTAGCTTTCTTTAAAATGTTTATTAGATACCTTACCACTTGTATTTCTTTCTAAGATTATTTATTAGGGACTAAATTTATTCTCTTACCACAAAAAACCCTAAAAATTAAAAAAAATAAAAAATAATTTTGAAGACCCTGGCCATCAGGCAAAAAAAGTACTGTAATCTCCGAGGAGTGGGAAACAAACAAGGTATGTTCTATGTTTATCCCTCATTATTGACTTGTCTTTCTAAGTCAGAGTACAGGGAAGAGGAGCCCAGGGAAAGTCTGCTAAGCTTTCTGAATTTTGGAGATTGAATTAAGAGTACAAAGGAAACATGGTGACTTGAGTTTGTGGAACTGAGTAGTGGAGAGGAAGTTGCTGCACAGAGAGAGAATCCAGGAGATCTACAGAAGGTCTCCTTCAAGTGATCCTCAGAGTACTGATTAGTACTTGCATGATGTGAGGAAAGCATTCAAGGTCATAGGAAGAGCCATCTAAAAGGATTAGACAGAATAGTGTTCTGATCTCATACAGATTCAGGAATAAGCCTGATTCCACTAGCCAGGCTGGAAAAACTTATAATTTTTAGGGCAAAGGTATATTACTCTGAAGGATTTGCCTCCATTATGGGAAAAACTAGCCCCAGACTAAAATCTGCTCCGATAGACTTAGTGAAGCTTAACTTTGTGGAAGAGGGAAGGCTTAATGATTGGGAGAAGGCACAAAGGAACTTCTGATGTGCTCAGCAACATTCTATTTATTGACCTAGGATACAATTCAAGAGTTATGATATCAGCAAGCTAAATATTTTTGTTTAAGCTGAAAACTAATAAGCCAAAGATGTATCTTAAGAAATTAAAGAGCCAAGATCGGTGGCTCAGCCTGTAACCCCAGCGCTTTGGGAAGCTGAGGTGAGTGGAATGTCTGAACCCGCGGGTTCGAGACCCGCCTGGGCAACTTGGCGAGACCTCATCTCTACAATAAATCAAAAATTAGTCGGGTGTGGTCGCACTCGCCTTTAGTTCTAGCTACTTGGAAGGCTGAGGCGGAAGGATCGCCGGAGCCCAGCAGGTCGAGGCTGCAGTGGCCGGGAGTGCCCACTGCAATCCAGTCTGGGCGACAGAGCCAGAATTCAACTGAAAAAAAAAAGAAAGAAAGAAATTAAAGAAACAAGAACAAAACAAACCCAAAGAAAACTGCAGGAAGAAAATAAGAAAGGTAATTAATGGTAAGAAATGCACACATAAAATAGAGGATCAACGAGAGAGAGAGAGAGAGAGAGAGACACAGAGAGAGAGAGAGAGAGAGCATGTAGGCACAGAATTGATATCAGGAACACAAAAGGTATGTATCTACAGCTAAAGAAAACACCGACAAGATAAGAAAAGGGCATAAAGGCATTTGGTCAACTCAGTAACCTTTCACTTGAAAACTGAAATTAAAAAACATGAAAAAATATAACTTGATAAATTCAGTGATTTGATTACATATGCTCCAAATAATATTCAGCATCTAATGAAATATAAGAGTTTAGATTTATATCAGATTAGATGCATAAAGAAGAAAAAATTTGTTTCTTTTTTAAAAAATTATAATCAAAAGGCGCCTCCAAACATTTCATTAAGAAGGAAATATTTTGTGAGATCATAAAAAAAATAGCATGGTTGGCAACTTCTAAAATGACCCCCAATGCCTGCTGGTATCCACGACCTGTGTAATTCCTTCTCTTTATGTGGACTACACCTATTTACTTACTCTGAACAAACAGAATCTGACAAAAGTGATGAGATGTCATCTCCGAGATTAGATTACAAAGGACTCTGGCTTTGCCTTGCTTGCGCTCTCTCTTGCTCTTTCTTGCTCTGATGCAGCTTAGCTGGCTGCCATGTTGTGAGCTGCCTCACACAAAGGTCTAAATGGCAAGGAACTGAGGAAGATCTGTGACCAACCATTAAAAAGAAATTGATCCCTGACGACTATGCGAGTGAACTTGGAAACAAATCCTTCCTTAAGTCTTGAGATTATTATATCCCTAGTTGACACTTTTCAGGTTTTTGAGAGTCTCTGGGCCAGAGCTACCCAGCTAAGTTGTGCCTGAATTCTTGTTCCACTGAAACTGTGAGATAATATATGTTGTTTTTGAGAAAATAAGAGTTAGGGTAAAATTGTATGCAGTAATAGATGATAAATTTAGAAGTAAAGACCTAGAACTTGCTGAAGGTTCTGAGGCGGTGTAGTTAGTGTAGGTTAAACATAGGTAGAAAAATTTCTTATGGGCAGACTTTAGTTTTTAGTAAGGAAGTATCCAGACATCTTGTCTGCAGGCAAACTACCCTGTGGGCTGGAATGTGGATTCAATGTGGACTCCCAGTGCACCCCAGCCCCTCAGCTCACCAAAGGAAAACTCCATCAAGGTAATTTCCAGAGTGAAATAGAAACCTATAGAAATGTAAATCAGACCACCTTTTAGTTCTTAGTCACCAAGTCTGGCAAGTCAACATACCAAATGTAAAATGTGTGTTCTCGGAAAGCCCACTCCCCCAGCCTATCAGAGGTAGAGAGATGGCAATCTCTCCACAGCAGATATCTGTAGTTTACCCATTAGCATATCAATAACTTGGTAGTTATAACTTCTTTTTGGTAAAAAGTGAAAACTTGATCTTCTTTTTCAAGAAACTTGCCCATGCCAGCCTTCTTTCTGGCATGAACCTCTTTCTTTCCTTTTCATACTTTTGCTAAGAAACTGTTTTAAAAACTCCACAGGCCACTGTGAAAATCCTTTTAATGCCAAGTCCAAGAGCCCAAGAGTTTTTGTGCTGCACCCTACTTGACAACAGATACAGTCTCTAAGATAAACAAGATTTCTAAAGAGATAAGATATTGGTAGAATTGGGAGGCAATGTGGAGAACTTCCCAGTGAGGCTTCAGAGATTTCTGATAGTTCTCCTTTCACTGGTTGTTGGCATCTGCCATAAACTATTGTCACTAAGATCCCGTTCATCAAAAAACACCAATGTCAAAACCAATTTTCTCAAGTCTTGCTATAAAACAATCTATGAAAGTCAGTAACAGAAGCAGCAGCTGACATATCAACATGACATGTAGCAATCAGAAACTGCTTGTCTCATTTTTTATGAAATTCTACAAGTAGCACAAGAGAGAGCAGGTAGTGTCCTATCCTTCTAAATATGCCATGCTGTTAATGAAGATAAAAGCATCCCTGTCTTCTGACTGAAAAGACAGAAACTCCACATTTATATAGATTAAGATAAAACTAACATAAACAAAAACACAAGTGTGTGTGCATGCATATGTATATCGCAGAGACATTTACCAGACTGCTAGTGTTTAGTTATCAGAAATGAGGAAACGAGAAAGAGATTACTGAAATACCCAAGAAAACTTAGAAAACTATATTTGCTGTGAACCCCTACCTCACATCTGCTGCACTGTATTCTATACGCCCCCTCTTAGCTCATGTTTGATATGTTATATAAATTCTTAGTCCATGTTTAATATGTTATATAGATTCCTACCTCACATTTACTGAATTTCTGACTCTACCTTAAATCCTGTGAGACTGGGCACATAATAGGTGCCTAGTAGTGACTGCAGTTGTAAAGCTATAATTTAAACAGTGTTTGTATTTAACCCTGTTAAGCTTCAACCTTTGCAAGGAATATAAATGCTGAGCAAGCAACAAGCCTCCTCCCAAACATTCCTTTACTTAGATTACTGTAGACCCAGTGGCACCAGGCACCCTCCTGACAGGCAGGCTTTGCGTTATCTCAAACCTGCTTGCCTGCTTGCTCAAACATTTCTCTCCACTAGCAGTTAACTGTTCATCACAGGTAACAAAGCCGGAAGACCACGCAAATATAGTTTTCTAAGTTTTTTTGGGTATTTCAGGGCGTG
>CAUYQG010222466.1:0-13819 GCA_963574415.1 Tarsius wallacei | reverse complement strand
CGGAAGGAACGCCGGAGCCCAGCAGGTTGAGGCTGCAGTGGCCGGGAGCGGCCACTGCACTCTGGTCTGGGTGACAGAGTGAGACTCCAACTCAAAAAAAAAAAAAAGTAATAATAATAATTCCATAAAATGTTCCAGAATTGATGGCCAGGCGCGGAGGCTTAGCCTGTAATCCCAGCACTTTGGGAAGCTGAAGCAAGAGGATTGCCTGAGCCCGCGGGTTTGAGACCAACCCGGGCAACTTTGTGAGACCTCGTCTCTATGATAAATAAAAAATTAGCTGAGTGTGGTAGTATGCGCCTGTAGTTCCAGCTACTTGGAAGGCTGAGGCGGAAGGATCGCAGGAGCTCAGCAGGTCAACGCTGGGGTGGCCGGGAGCGTGCCACTGCACTCCAGTCCAGGGGACAGAGTAAGACTCCATCTCAAAAAAATAAAAATAAAACAATAAATAAAATATAAGAAGTATCAGTGCAAGTGTGTAATTTCGAAGTATGGAGGTAAATACCAAAGGATCAACAGGAAAATTTGAAAGTGGTTGACTCCGGGAAGATGGAATAACAAGAGGAGAGTGGTTGGGGCCTATGATTTTGAAAAACAAAATTCTCAGCTGGGGACAGTGCCTCAGCCTATAATTCCAGCACTTTGGGAGGCTGAGGTGAGAGGATTGCCTGAGTCTGGGGGATTGAGACCAGCCTGGGCAACAGTAAATCACAAAAAAACTAGCTGGGCATCGTGGTGTGCGTGTGTAGTTCCAGCTACTTGGAAGGCTGAGGCGGAAGGATCTCCGAATCCCAGCAGGTCGAGGCTGCGATGGCCGTGAGCGTGCCACTGCACTCCAGCCTGGGTGACGAGAGTAAGACTCCCACTCGAAAAAAAAAAAAAAAGAAAAAAGAAAAACAAAATTCTTATGGGGAACTCAGGAGTTGAATTTTGTCCTCAGGCCCAGTGCCTAGTAAACAGGCCCGAGCTCTGATAACTCTCATTCAAGGCCACCAATGATCCAGACCTCACCTGTTGCCCTCGTCATACTCTGCCTCTGTTTCTGGCATCAGCACCATCTACCTTCCTGTTGGTCCCATATCCTGCTCTTTCTTCTGCACTCTTTGCCTGCCTTGCTGTTTCTTCCTCCCACCCTTCACCTGCCCCATCAACATCCTTTTTCCTGCCTTCCTGTGTGTTATTTTATTTTTAGCATTCCATTTTGATTTATTCATAGCATTGTCTTTGTTTTGGAGACAGGGCCTCACTATGTTTCCCAGGCTGGCCTTGAACTCTTGGGCTCAAGCGATCCTCCTGCGTCAGCCTCCCGAGGAGCTGACTACAGGCACTTCCGTCACTCCTGGCTGTAGGATGATGTAGGATGATGTAGGAGAATGTCTCTGTATAGCTTTTTCTTTTCTCTTTTTTTTTGTTTTGAATTGGAGTCTCACTCTGTTGCCCAGACTGGAGTGCAGTGGCCGCTCCTGGCCACCGCAGCCTCGACCTGCTGGGCTCCGGCGATCCTTCCACCTCAGCCTTCCAAGTAGCTGGAACTACAGGCATGCGCTATCACGCCCGGCTATTTTTTTTGATTTATTGGAGAGATGAGGTCTCACCAAGTTGCCCAGGTGGGTCTCGAACCCGTGGGCTCAGACAGTCCACTCACCTCGGCCTCCCAAAGCGCAGGATTACAGGCTGAGCCACCGAGCCCAACCTAATAATTTTCATTTTAAAGCTGAATAATATTCCTTTATAAGTATATATCACATTTTGGTAGGTGCTGCATTGAATTTGTAAATTATTTTGGTTAGTATGAACTATGAACATTTCCACAATATCAAGTATTCTAATCTATGAACACAGAATATCTTTCCACTTATTTGCATCTTCATTAATTTCTTTCATGAGTGTTTTCTAGTTTTCAGTGTATAATAAATCTTGGTTAAGTTTATTCCTAAGTATTTTGGGGCCTGTTGTTGAAAATGAGATTGCTTTATTAATTCTTTCATGGATTGTTTTTGTTAGTTTATAAAAACACAACTGGGTTTTGTGATCTTTTTTGTTTGTTTTGCGTCACAGTCTCATCTGTCGCCCAGGCTGGAGTGCTGTAGCTCTATCATGGCTTACTGCAGCCTCATCCTTCTGGGCTCAGGCAATACTTTCACCTCAGTCTCCCGAGTAACTGGGACTACAGCTTGTGCCACTACCTATGTTTCTCAGGCTGGTCTCAAACGCCTGAGCTCAAGTGTTTCCCAGACCCTGGCCCCCCAAAGTGGTGGTATTACAGGAATGATTTTCATATAGTTCTTGTATACTCCAACTACTGAATTTATTTATTATTTGGACAGGTGTGTGTGTGTGTGTGTGTGTGTGTGTGTGTGTGTGTGTAAATTTTGGAATTTTGTATGTGTTAGGTCATGTCGCCTAAGAAGACAGATTATTTTACTTCTTTCTTTTTGATTTGGATGTCTTTTTTTTTCTTTCTTTCTTTCTTTTCTCTCTTTCTTTTTTTTTTTTTGGCCTAGTTACTTTATTGTGCTGAATAGAAGTGGTAAAAATGGGCATCCTTGCCTTGTTAATGATTCTAGAGAAAAAAACTCCTTTTTCAAGATTGAGTATTATGTCAGCTGTTGTCTTTTTGGAAATGGGCTTTTAATGTTGAGATAATTTATTTTTATTTTTATTTTGAGTGTGTTTTTTATGGAAGAATGTTGTATTTCTTCAAACGCTTTTTCTGTGTCTACTAAGATGCTCATGCGATTTTTTACCTTTATGGATCACATAGATTAATTTTCATGTGTTGAAAGATTCTTGCATCTCAAAGTTTACTTGATTATGGTATATAAACCTTTTAATGTGTTATTGACCACAAGTTGGTAATATTTGATGAGATTTGCATGTATATTAGCCCGTAATTATTTTTTTCTTATAGTGTCTTTTTCTGGTTTTGGTGTCAGGGTAAAGGTGGTCTCACAAAATGTATTTAAAAGTATTCCTTCCTATTTATATGTTTTAGAAGAATTTGAGAATTGGTATTACTTCTTTCTTAAATGTTTGCTAAAATTCTGTAGTGAGACCATATGGTTTGGGGCTTTTCTTTGTTTGGAGGTTTTAAATTACTAATTCAATCTCCTTAGTAGTTATAAGCTGTTTCTGATTTTCTGTTTCTTCATGATTCATTTTTGGTAAGTTCGTTTCTAATATTTTATGCATTTCTTCTAGTTATCCAGTTTGTTGGCATATCATTGCTCACAGTATTCTCTTGTAATACTTTTTAATATCTGGGACATCAGCTGTAATATCTTTGCTTTCATTTCTGATTTTATATAGTTGAGTCTTTCTCTATTTTTTCTTAGTCTAACTAAAGATTGATCAAGTTTGTTGATCTTTTCAAGAAACCAAATGCTATTTTGATTGATTTTTCTATTGTTCTGTTATCTATTTTTTAAATTTCTATTCTAATTGTATTTTTCCCCTTTTTTCTACTAACTATGGACTTAGATTAATCTTTTTAAAAGTTCCTTGAGATGTAAAATTAGGCTGCTTGTTGAAGTTTCTTTTTTAATGTAAAATTTTACTACTGTAAGCTTTCCTCTTACTACTGTTTTTTGCAGTTATTCAACAGAGTTTTGTTTAATTTCTAGATATTTTTAAATTTTAAGTTTTCCTTCTTTTACTGATATCCATTTTCAATCCAATGGGGGTAAGAAAAGGTTTTTGGTTTGATTTCATCTTCTTAAATTTGTTAAGATTTGTTTTGGTTTGTTTTACCAAATAGGTAATGTACACTTCAAAGTATTGTATATGTGCTTGAGAAACATGTATTTTTCTTATGTTGAATGGAATGTTCTTTTTTTTTTTTTTTTTTTTTGAGTTGGAGTCTCACTCTGTCGCCCAGACTGGAGTACAGTGCAGTGGCCGCTCCCGGCCACTGCAGCCTCGACCTGCTGGGCTCCGGCGATCCTTCCGCCTCAACCTTCCCAGTAGCCGGAATTACAGGCACGTGCTACCACACCCAGCTGATTTTTTGATTTATTGTAGAGATGAGGTCTTGCCAAGTTGTCCAGGCAGTTCTCGAACCCGCGGGCTCAGGCAATCCACTCACCTCAGCCTCCCAAAGTGCGGGATTACAGGCTGAGCCACCGAGCCCAGCTGAATGGAATGTTCTGTATATCTTTTTATATTCTTTTCATTTATCATGTCATTTAAGTCTTTTGTTATCTTATTGATCTCCTTACATTATTCTATTCTTTTTTCTATTTCTTCCTTTCAGTTTGTCAATGCTTGCTTTAATAACTGAGTCCTCCGATGTTAGATGCATATATATTTATAATTGTTATACATTGCTGGTAAATTATTCCTTTTATTGCTATATAACATCACTTTATTTCTCATGTGACTGTTGTTGATGTAGAGTCTATTGTGTCTGATATAAATATGCTGATTTCTGCCCTCTTTTTGCTACATATTAAATGGAATATCTTTTTACATCCTATCATGTTCAGCCTATGCATGTTCTGAAATGAAAAGTGAGTCTTTTATAGACTATATATGGTTTGATATTGTTTATTATTCATTCAATCACATTATTTTGAACACGGATGGGGGTCTTACTATAGCAATTTTGTTCATTGTTCTCTGTATCTTATTGCATTTTATATTTTTCTCTTCCTCTCTTCTGCTGAGTTTAATTGATTTTTTTTACAGTGGTATGCTTTTCTCTTTATCTTTTGTGTATTTTCTCTATGTGTTTTCTTTGTGATTACCATGAAACTTCCATAAAGCATCTTTTAACTGGGCAACTGATAGCTATGTAACTTTGACTATACACAAAAACTTTCCTCTTCTACTCCCCCCAACATTTTATTATTAACATCATGAATTACATATTTTTGTATTGTGTATACATTAAAATATTTTAAAGCTTTTTAAATACTTTTTTTGTCTTTTAACATTTATACCAGAATTAAGTGACTTATGCACCTCTACTAGAGTATACAGTATTGCAGCATTCTATGTTTGAGTATGTGTGTATATGTGTATGTATGTGTGTGTGTGTGAGTGTGCGTGTGTATACATCCTTTTCATCAAGCTTTACGCTTCATATGCTTTTATATTGTTGTCTACTATTCTTTCTTTTCTTTTTTTTTTTCTTGAGTGAGAGTCTCACTCTGTCACCCAGGCGCTGGAGTGCAGTGGCATGCTCACAGTCACCCACGTGCCGACCTGCTCGGCTCAGGCAATCCTTCTGCTTCAGCCTTCCAGGTAGCCGGAACTGCAGGCATGTGCTACCATGCCCAGCTAATTTTTTTTTTTTTTGATATATTGTAGAGACGAGGTCTCACTAAGTTACCCAGACTGATCTCGAATTCCTGGGCTCAGGCAGTCCTCTTGACTCAGCCTCCCAACGTGCTGGGATTAAAGACTTGCGCTACTGTGCCCGACCCTATTCTTTAATTTTAACTTGAAGTCTCCCTTTAGCATCTCTTGTAATGCACCTCTAGTAGTGATGAACTGCCTCAATTTTTGTTTACCTGGGAAGTACTTTATTTATTTTTCATTTTGAAGAATAGTTTTGTTAGGTAAAGTTTCGGTTTGCATTTATTTTTTGTTTTGTCTTTTTTGTTGTTTTTCTTTAACAGTCTATGACTATATCATCTCACTCCCTTTTGACCTTTAAAGCTTCTGTTGAGGAGTTTGCTGATAATCTTATGGGTGATCTCTTTTATATTACGGGTTGCTTTTCTCTTGTCCCTTTCAAAATTCTCTCTGACTTTTAACAATTTGATTGTAATATGTCTTGGTGTAGACTTCTTCGGATTTATTCCATTTGGCGTCCTTTGGACTTTTTGAATCTGGATGCTAATTATCCTCCCAGATTTGAGAAGATTTTTTCTATTATTTCATTAAATAAGATCTCTCCTCTACCTTTTCTTCTAAAGCCCCATAAATCTCTCAGAGTTTCTTCATTCTTTTACATTTTTTTTTCTTTCTGAAGAGTTCCAAATGACTTGTTTTAAACTTTGCTAATCTTTTGTTCTGCTTCCCCAAGTCTGCAGTTAAACCTGTCTATGAATGTTTTAATTTGTTATTGTACCCTTCCACTGTAAAATGTCTATCTGGTTTTAATAAATTTTCTATCTCTATATTAATATTATATTTGTTTCATGCAGAATTATTTTCTTAAGCACACTGAACATACTTATGGTGGTTATTTTGTTTTTTTGTCATGTAATTTGTATTTCTCAATTTTTTAAAGTTTGTTTCCTAAAGAGTTATCTTGTTCTTTTAATTGGGCCATGTTTTCCTATTTTTTCATATGTTTTACAACTTGAGGTTGTGATCTGCCCATTTGAAAAAATAGCCGCATCTCTCAATCTTTATTAACTGGGGTTTTAAAGGTAAAATTTTTCACCAATTAGATAAGCTAGCAGTTCTGAGGACCTCTTAAACCTTTTCTGTGCATGTATCATCTCTAGACTTATTTGTGTAATCTCCCAATTACAGGAATTTTTTGGTTTCTTTTTTTCAGGAGATCAAAATTGCTTTTTTCCCTATGATGTTTGCCTGTGGTCCTGGCTTTCTGGAGTTGCCACAGTCTTGTTCTCTTTTGGTTTCAGTTGCCCCTAGGCTTCAGGAATATGCTGGGTTCCATCAACACTCTGAGTTGGGCAAGATAAAAATCATTTCCTTGGATAGGCCCCTGGAAAGCAATAAAATTAGATGCATAACCTACTGTTTTCTTTCCCTGCTGAATGAGACGTTGTCAAGCTGTACTGATCTCTGTCAGTTGTGCATCAAGTCCTCTGGATTACACTGAGCTACCCAACTCTCTTTTGTTGTCAAACATCTAGATTATATGTGGACCCACTAGTGTTCTCAAATAAGTGAAATGGAAACTAGTTTCTCGGTAAGCCCTCAAAAAACAAAAAACACTGGATGCATACTTACTTTCTAGGGAGAAGCTGAAAATTGGGGTTTCCTCCTGCTTATTCTATTGTTGAGCCAGGGAGAACATATTGGGTGACTCATGCATGCTATTCCAAATATTCATCTTTGTTATCACCCCAGCCTGGTGCCCTTTTCTGTCAGTGCTTAGACTCAAACAAGACAGAAACCACTTTCTCAGGCAGTCTCTCAAAAAGTTTTCATGTTGGACACATATTTCATTCTCTTCATTCCTTCCTCAGGAAGAAACGGGGAGCCTGGCATTTTTCACCAATTGTGCCTTGATGAACCAAGGGGAGTGAATATGGTGGGTAAGTGCCATGAATTTTTCTACCAGCTACTGTGTTGCTGGTTTTATGCTGTGCTATGATACAGGAGCCTCTTAATTGCTTTCTAAATTTTTTACACGGAAATTTTCCATTTATTGTTTAATTAATGTTTCCTTATGGAGAAGAAAGTTCTGAGGCTTCCTATTTTGCTGGAAGTAATTTTGCTATCTCAGATAGTAATTGTGTAAGGTTTAGATTGTTTATATATGAGTGAGAATCATTTCTTGTATGATTTTTTTTCTCGGTGACATTTATTTATTTGAGTTTTGAAACTTAGGAATGTAACAGCTGACCATCAAAACTCCCAAGCAGATAATTTAGGCTATATTTTTATGTTAGTTTTGAGCATCAGAGAGTCAGAAACTGAAGGTTGATTAAGCTTCCATACACTCACAGGCTAGATGGAGTTTTCTTTGGTTAAATAAAAATGAGAGAAGAGTTCATCTGGACTGATTTCCCTGTGCTCTCACTGTTCATGTTCAACAGTTCCAAGGGCTAATTTTAGGATGGAATAAAAATAGAAAAGTAATAAATAACAATGAGGAGTCCTTCAAATTTATGAAAGTACAGTCATTCCTTTTTATCCATGGGTTCTGCATCATGGATTCAGCCAACTGTGTACCTAAAATATTTGGGAAAAAAAGTAAAATAAAAATAATACCCATTTTAAAAATAATGCATTATAACAACTACATACCTCTTACATTGCATTAGGTATTATAAGTAATATAGAAATGATTTAACATCTAAGAGAGGATGTACTTTAGTTTTATTCACATGAGCCATTTTATATCAGTGACTTAACTATTTCACAGACTTTGGTGTGTGCTGGGGGATCCTGGAATAAATTTCCCATGGATATTAACAAACAACTATACAGTGCAGATTTTTAGTCTAAAGGCAGCAGTTATCTTATGAATGTATGAAGAATACCAGATGAACAGCATCAGGTTATAGTTACCTATTCTCCATACCACTTGAATATTATTATTCCATTTTTGGTAAGTTATTTTTACTTAAAAGATTTTTTGTTCACATTATTTATTTTACCTGAACCTTCACACAAGATTGCCTGTAATTAATCAGAATATATAATGCTGGAAATTGATTTATCTTAATAAAAGAGCAAGAACACATTTGATTTTTATATTTCTGTTTTACGATAAACAGGACAAAATGAAACTTTTGTGCTTGATTCACTTCTAAGCAAATGACTAATTTTTTTTTTTTGGAGTTTGAGTCTCACTCTGTTGCCCAAGCTGGAGTGTAGTGACACAGTCACGGCCACCCCAGTGTCATCCTGCTGGGCTCCAGTGATCCTTCTGCCTCAGTCTTCCAAGTAGATAGAACTACAGGAGCGTGCTACCATGCATGGCTAATTTAAAAAAAAAAATTAATTGTAGAGACGAGGTCTTGCCAAGTTGCCTGGGCTGGTCTCAAACCCACGGGCTCAGGCAATCTGCTTGCCTTGGCCTCCCAAAGTGCTGGGATTACAGGTTGAGCCACTGAGCCTGGCCACAAATGTTTAACTATTTACCACTGGAAATAAAGATCTGTCTTACTATTGGATGTTCTGACATTAAGAGGTAGTTTGAAGTTGATGAATTTTTGTTATTCCAGGCAGTATATTATAGTTTAATTTTGCTGTCTTCTGAGGTATTTATTAAAAATGTACCAATGATTTTTTAAAAAATGATTTTTAATTAAAGGTTCTTAGAAGAACTGAAGCAGATATTGAACTACTTAAAATAGAAGCATATATAAAAATGGAGACTATTCGAATCTCAAATCTTACTCAGAGTTAAAATTAAAGATAATATGTTATCAACAAATGTATCTGAAGATCTCCATAGCTCTGTGTTCTCTCAAGTTAATTGCTTATACTGCATAAACAAATGAAACTTTGTGATTATTCTGCTGATTGATAATATTTTCTTTTGGAAAATGTTTAAACCACATTTATAAATTAATGTTGTCCCAATGACATCTGACAATTTACTCAATATTTGAGCTATAGTAAGGGACTTTTAAACACTATAAAATGTATGTTTATGTTCATTTGTGCTCTTAGTTGACATTTAGCTTGTCACCCTAAAAACTCATTGATAAGAAATTAATATGTATTTGTAACCACCACTTTTCTTTCTTAGAGAAAGGGAAAAGGAGAGAAGAAAAAATTCTCATTAATGTTTAAATAGTGCATAAATAATTAAAGTTACGCCTAAATAAGGTAAATTTAAGTGGGTAAGGAACTAAACCCATAGCATTTTCGATAGCTTTATCTTCCTCCTTTTTAAAGCAAACTTGTGTCAAATGAAATGAGTTATACTAAGAAACTTTTTATTGCTCTATATTCTGTTTAGTAAAATTTTTGAAAATTATAACAAAACGTAACATGAAATTCTAAATACAAACAAAAATTCTTACAAAAGTTCCAAGATTATAGTGCATTCTCATGCTCTTTAGGCTAAGTAGTAGAATATTTAATATAGATTCCAATCACCTAATTCTTTGGAGTCTTAATCTGAGCATAGCTCATAGTCATCTCTTCATCTCAAGAACAGGACAGTCAGCAAATTGCCATCTGCTTCCTTCTGGCTTTATCTTAGTAATAAGGGAAATTTACTTATTATTGTCATGTTTCCTCTATTATGATCTATTGCCTTCAACACATTTCAAATTTCATGAATCAGTCTGTAATGAAATAGGTGGAAATCTCAAAAATTTTAATGATTAATATATTGCCTAAACCGTGTCTAGATTGTTCTGATCTCCTTGGAAACTTAGTTATCAGTTGTAAAGACCTGCTCATTTCATTCGTGATGTATTCCAAATGCAGTCCTTTTAAATGGTTACACTTTTTCAGTATATTTGCTTTATATGTTATATAACAAATAATTTTTCCAAAAAGTCTATTTGTTTCAAAAAGTATATTGTTTAAATGGTAGATGTTTAGAAGTATGCAGTGTACTATTAGGTTCGTGCAAACGTAATTGCTGTTTTTGCAAGTTGTAATTTGCCATGTGATGTTGGAATATATTCTTAATAAATATGGTTATGTTACACATCATTTTAATGTGCATTTTTCACTTTGATTTTTTTTTGCTAATGACTTATTACTTGCTATATACTTTATATTTATTTTAGATTATTGGAATGATGCCAGACAAAAAGCTAATTTGAGTGATTTTCTTATTCGAGTTCAAAATGGGTCATAAAGCAGTGGAGGCAACTGCAACATCAACAACATATTTGACCCAGGAACTGCTAACAAATGTGTAGTGCAGTAGTGATTCAGGAAGTTTTACAAAGGAGATGAGAGCCTGGAAGATGAGAAGCATAGTGGCCAGTCATTGGAAGTTGACAAGGACCAACTGAGAGCAACCATCAAAGCTGATTCTTTTACAGCTACATGAGAAGTTGCTGAACAATTCAGTGTTGACCAGTCATTTGGCATTTGAAGCAAATTAGAGAAGTGAAAAAGTTCAATTAGTGGGTGCCTTGTGAGTTGATCACAAATAAAAAAAAAAATTGTTGTTTTGAAGTGTCATCTTCTCTTATTCTATGTAACAACAACAAACCATTCCTTGATCGGATTGTGATGTGAGACAAAAAGTGGATTTTATGTGACAACCAGCTATGACCAGCTCAGTCAGTGGTTGAACCAAGAAGAAACTCCAAAGCACTTCCTAAAGCTAAACTTGCAGCAAAAAAAGATCATGGTCACTGATGATCTGCTGCTCATCTGATCCACTACACCTTTCTGAATCCCAATGAAACCATTACATCTCAAAAGTACGCTCAGCAAATCGAGATGCACCACACATTGCAGTGCCTATGCCAGCACTGGACAACAGAACGGGCCCAATTCTACTCCACAACAACACCGACTACACATCACATAACCAATGCTTCAAAAGCTGAACAAATTGGGAGACAAAGTTTTGCCTCATCTGCCATATTCAACAGATTTCTTGACAACTGACTACCACTTCTTCAAGCATCTCGACAACTTTTCACAGGGAAAACACTTCCACAACATGCAGGATGGAGAAAATGCTTTCCAAGAGTTCGTCAACTACAGGAATAAGCAAACTTATGTCTCGTTGACAAAAATGTGTTGATTGTAATGGTTTCTATTTTGATTAATAAAGTTGTGTTTGAGCCTAGTTATAATGATTCAAAATTCACAGTCTGAAACCACAATTACTTTTACACCAACCTAATATAAAATTGTTCAGCATAGGCAATATGGTGTTTCATACACATTAGTTAGTTTAAAGTTGTACTCCAGAATGAATGAGTTTCCCTAATCAGAAATTTACATCTAAGAGGTATTTGGTTAGCATTTTAGAAAGTCACATTCCATGTGTGGCTTCCAGAAGGGCTTGATTTGTCTTAATATCTGTTCAACTTCAGCAACTTTTTAATTAGAAAATGGATATTACATTCCCAGCTAAAGTGCCCTGTGCGGGGTCCAAAGCAGCTGCCACCACACACCACCCACCCTTCAGAGCTCTGGGTCCCTGCTCTGGCTGAGGTGCCCAACCCCATCTCAAGCCAGGTTGCCCAGGGTGACCGTGGCCCCCACCCCTCGGAGCTGTAGCCTCCATCCCTTCCTGGGGTGGCCCACCAGGCCAAAGCTGCTGCTGCCCATGCAGGCCCCCAGCGCTCATGCCTGGGAACTCTGTGCCCCGCCGGGCTGAAGCTCCCAGCCCCGCCTTGAGCTGCCACCCTCATGGAGGCCCCCAGTGCCTGTGCCTCGGAGCTTTGGGCCCCTGCCTGGACTGAAGCCCCAGTCCCACCTCGAGCCGCCACCTCCGCGGAGGACCCCCGGCATCCACGTCTGGGTGACTCAGAACTCCAGGCCCCTATCCAGGCGCTTCAGAGCTCCAGGTCCCTGACCTAGTTGAAGTGCCCAACCCCACTTTGAGCTGCCACTGTCTGCAGAGTCCCTACGTGCCTGCCTCTCAGAGGTACGAAGCTCCCCACCTGTCTCCAAGCCTCCACCTCCCAGGGAGGTCCAAGTCTCCTTTCTCTTGGTGCTCTGGGCTCCCTTGGTGGCCACACCACCCTGCCCCCTAGCCACTCTGAGCACTATGCTGACCAGCAATGCCCAGCAGTCTCACACTCCACTTCCCCCAACCTGCCCCTGACTACAGCGGGACCAGACAACAGCTGGAGCCTTGTGACCAGGCAGAGACCTGCAGTGACTCACCCACCCAGCTCTGCCTAACCTCCAACTTGGGAGCTAAGACCTCATGGTTGTGTAAGGGAACAATACATCTTAAGGAGGTTGGTCAGCTTGTGTGTCTGTATGAATATATGTACTAGTTTGTTTGTTGTTGTTGCTGTTTTTTGTTTGTTTTTATTTTTATTCTTCTCTTACTCTTATCTGTCTTCAGGTCTATTTTCATTTAATAGTGGGTACCTCTGTTTGTTCTCCCTTTTACTCTCCTGTCTCCACCTTCTGCTTCCTCCTCTCCCTGTTCCATTTCTTTCCCTTTTCTTACATCATTTTACTTCCTGGGAGCAAACCAATACCCTCACTTCATGAACAGATTACAAGGCAGTGGGAAACAGGATCCAGCGTATCCATACATCTGTCAGTGGATATTGGGATCTACAGATAAATTTTGAATCACAGTTCCCCCCCTCAAATAAATCTCAAAGCTGCAAAAGGTATAACTTTCAACCTACAGTCCAGCCTCAGAATAGAACAAAGAGAGGAGATTCATATAAGGAAGAATAGGAGATTGAACAAACAGAAGCAAAAAACAACCCCGCGATCCCTGAAAAACAGATTTAAGAAGACAGAGGGAGACAAAAATAAAAAAGGAAAAAGTGGGGAGGCAAATCTACACAAATAAAGAAAAATCAAAAGAAAAATATAGGTCTCACACAGACCCCTGGGAGATCAGAACTTGAGAAAAACATACTTTGGCATGCAAGCAATGAAGAGCCCCCAGAATGACTGGTCACATACTACAAACCCAAACATCAAGACATTAATAGAGAATAAAAAGAATTGAGGATAGACAAGAGGAAAATAGGAAGGAGTTGATAAATGAGATAACAGCAGTAAAGAATACTGTGGTTGAAATAAATAACAAACTAATAAGCATGGAAAGCAGACTTAGCCAAGCAGAAGACAGAATCTCAGAACTTGAAGACCAAAATATAGAACTAAACCAAACTGTCAAAAACATAGAAAAGAAGATTAAAAAGACAGAACAAAACCTTCAAGAGATGAGCGATTACTTCAAGAGAAGGAACCTAAGAGTAATTGGCCTTCCTGAAGCAGAGAAACAGAGACCACCCTGGAACAAACATTCCACAGAATTATTCAAGAAAACTTCCCTTACCTCATTAATGATGAGAAAATTCAAACACAAAAAATTCAGAGAACCCCAGCAATACAGCAAATGAGAAGACCAACTCCTAGGCACATAATAATCCACCTGAACAAAGTAGGTATAAAAGAAAAATCCTAAGAGCAGCAAGAGAAAAAGGATAGACTACCTACCAGGAAGACCAATTAGAATAGCAGCAGATATATCTAT